>JAMKPZ010002344.1:0-20762 GCA_024699675.1 Amphibolis antarctica
TTTACTTTAATAATCTTAAAGTCAAGGAGGATGCTTCCAGGAAATTAAGAGAAAAAAAAGAAAAGTCTAGAATGTTTCAAAGAAAGAAACGGCAAAGAAAAGTTTGTTAGAATCTTTCAAAGAAAGAGGTGGAAAAGAAAAGTCTGCTACTTGCTAATTAATGCTTGATTGCAAATTTTAAATTGATTTATCATTACTTGTAAAGTAGGTAAACAATCTATGTAGAATCCTTTTCTTATGGTTCTTTTTAGGGTTCATTAGTGTTTAATAGAAATGAAAAGTTTAAACAGAAAAAAACATCGAAAATAAAAATGAAAATTGTAAATAAAAATTAAAAAATAAGAGTGTTAGTATATGAAAAGGTGACGATTCCAAAATCTTGTCACTTGTACCATTAGGTGACAGTATAATTGGTGATAGATTTTTCACTTTTTTTCTATTTTCTTGTAGTGCTAATTATATATGGCAACTCTCTAGACCAAGAGTAGATGTTTCAAGAAAACAGGTCGATAACATAACAGACCTATGAAATTGATTGTGTCGCAAGTCAGTCACCATTGGATCCCTAATAATTTTTATATAAGTAATACATCATAAACTCATTCAAAAAAAAAATAGTTTGGTAATAATAACTCAAGTATATCTAACACAAAAGACTCATAATATATTCAAATCCACAATCCAATGAGCTAGCATAGATTTAAATATTATTCTCAATTGTCTCAAAATAGTACACGTTGTTGTCCTTTGTTTTGTATTATAATTGTTTCTGGTAAGTAGCATGTTCTATTTGTAACGGTCATTTTAGGGAAGAGAACAAAAGAGTTTTGAACCGATCTAACTATGATAGGAGATTAGTCAACTTTAACATGAGGCAAATTCACTCTCCTCGTATGTCCTCTCACTGCTTTACAAATCATTTCTTTCTTCTTTCCTTTTATTGATCAATATATCTATCTAATATCTTGCCTTTTTTATTTGCAATAGAATATTTTGGAACCAATATGTTCCTATCAATTTTGAAAGTTAAATAGAGTTAAAACTAAAACTAGTTTCGTAATAGAGTTTAATTAGCATAGTAATTAAAATGATAAAAATTTAAATGTTAAAATTTATACACTAATAATAATGTTACGTTAATAAGAATGAGTTATCAAATTAACAAGACTCAATCTCAAACAACATTATCACTTAGGTTGCTTATAAATTGCATACAATTGATATTCAGGGAGGACGAGGGAAGGTGCCTTTCTTTCGCTATTTTAAATTTGACCTCAAACATTGTCATTTATGTTTTGAATTGATTGTTGGTGTTTAAAAGAGGCTTTGCTTGAAAATGGATTTACAAGAATTCTTATTATGTAAATTATTTATTTTAACAAATAATATAATAAAAGCAAATTAATGTTTAAGGTTTAAGATTTAGAAAAGATAAAAAGAGATGTCATCATCTCAAGAATTGTGTCGATCTAAAAAAGAGACTCTTGACTTACTTAACATGTAAACTTTATTAAATAAATCAAAGATTTTCCTTAGACTCGTTCTAAAATATATAAAAGATGTAATTAAATGAATCAGTATATTTGTTGTTTGTTTTCACTAAATATTGACATTAATAATTTTAAAGTCAGGAGAAGTTTCCAAGGAAAGGGATGGAAGAGGAAAGTCTAAAGCTTGCTAATTTTGAATTGAATTATTGTTGCTTGTAAAGTTAGTAAACAGCTACCTTTTTCTACCGTTCTTTTTAATCTAATACTATTTTTGACCATTTGGATATTGATGTTAAGAGAAGTTTTATCATCTTATCTACCTCGATCGGTAGCAATTATTTTCTTTCCATCGATTGTGAATAAGTTCTCTGGATTTACTTAATCTATTTTTTCAAGGTTAAATTTGAAGTTTTGAACTTTTTAAGATATTTTTCTTTTATGTTAAAAATCAAATTATACTATTATGAAAATTGATTCAGGGTGATAATAAGATAAGTTCCTAGCATAAGATTGGTACCAAAAGTTTTCTTGATGAGATCATAATTATTAAGGTTATTTACATACATGGCTACATTTAACCTGATAGTTAACTTTAAACCTCGTCATTTATGTTTTAAACTTATTGTCAGCATTTAAAAGAGTCTTTGCTTGGAAATGGATTTACAAAAATTCACATTATGTAAATTATATATTTTAACAAATAATATAACAGAAGTAAAAATTTTCATTATAATTATCACAAGGGAAAATAAAAAAAGATGTTATCATCTTGAAATATGTGTCAATCTAAAAAATGTAACCTTTAACTCACTTAACATGTAAGCTTAACTCACTTAACATGTAAGGTTTATTAAATAAAATCAAAGATTTTTCTTAAACTCTTTCTAAAATATATAAAACATGTAATTAAAGGAATCGATATATTTGTTGTTTGTTTTCACAAAATATCAATATTAATAATTTTAAGGCCGAGTAGAAGGTTTCTAGGAAAGGGATGGAAAAGAAAAGTCTGATGATTGCTAATTTTGAATTGATTTAATTTATTGTTACTTTTAAAGTTGGTAAACAGCCTAGAATCCCTTTTCTTACCGTTGTTCTTTTTAAATTAATGCTATTTTTGACCTTTTGCATCTTGACTTTTAGAGAAATTTTATCACCTTGTCTACCTCGATCGAGAGTAGTTATTTTGTCTTAATATTAATCTATTGTGAATAATTTCTCTAGATTTACTTAATTTATTTTCTCAAGGTTAAATTTGAAGTTTTGAACTTTTTGAAGATATTTTCCTCTTATGTTAAAAATCAATTTAATTATACCACCATGGAAATTAAGGTTGAGAATGAGATAAGTTCCTAACAAAAGATCAATACCAAAAGCTTTTTCGATAAGATCATAAGGTTATTTACTCACATGGTTGTCTTCTTATTCCACAACTTTGAATAATCAAGCTAGCGTCTCCGAGACTCCATGGAAATAGTCTATTAAGGTTGTCATTTTTCTCATTAACCATATGTCTAGTATAGCTTAATCTTAAATATGCACACATACACATTTATTTCCCAACCAACATATATCTGTTTATAATTAATGAACATATTTTTTAGCATATGACATGGCAATTTATATGCACATTTCTCTTATGTTAAATTTAAAGATGCACCAAAATAATTAAAACCTTGGTAGCATTTAAGAAAGTGACAAATACTCCAAAATTAATGATCATTTTAACTCTACATATAATCAAGACATCTCATTTCTTTTTGGTAACACCTTAAAAATAAAAAAGTTAACACTGCCATTATATCAGATAAAACAAAAAAATTTGCTAAAACAAAACAAATTATTTGTTATAAGAGTAAAACTAAATACGTTCTCTTCGATATGAATGAAAACCATTACAATGTTTCTTATACTCCCTTAAATGAATATAATCAGATATAAACTTCATGATATGAGTATAAATTATTATTATAACATCTCTAATATCTCTTATACTTTCTTAAACGAGTATAAGTTAGACATAAATTATCAAAATATCATAAACTCCATCAAATGAGTGTAAACATATATATTGATAATTCAAAGTTTTGCTTTGCTCAAGAAGTGATAATTCAAATTATTTTCATCATCACTTCTTGAGGGAGCATATGTTGACATCAAAAACATCACACTATAATGATAATGTGAAAAATTATAACCATTTAAAATTTTCATCACATGACACAATTGTTCAATTTAAGATCCGTCGATGATCAAACATATATGATCAGAAAATTCAGGTTCCAAGAAATTGAATGGAAATTGTAGAGTGTGCGTGTCCATACAAATCAATAATTATCCATTGATAGTTTCAACTAACTTTTGGAATTTTGGTATCTAAAATTTTTTATTATATTATAAACCTACTCTGAAGCAAACACGTAGACTTTATATTTTTAAGAAATATAAAGTGAGGTATGTTGAAGTTTATATTTTTAAGAAATTATATAATATATATATATTTTTATATGTTATATATTTTTAATATAAAATATTAAAATGTATAATAAAAATATATATATAATAAATACAATTTAAACCAATAAGATCATAAACTACAAACCGATGACTATCAAATCGATTGTACGGTAGTATTGCCAAGACCAATCGATAATTATCAAATGATAGTTACAAGTTTGACTTTAAACTTCAATATTTATGTTTTGAATTGATTAATTGTCTGCATGCATTTAATAGTTCATATTTACAAAGACTTTCGTTAGACTCGTTCCAAAATATACAAAACATGTAATGAAAGGAATCGCTACGGTGGTTGTTTTTTTTCACAAAATATGGATATTAATAATCTTAAAGTTAATGAGAATGTTTCAAAGAAACAGATGGAAAGGAAAAGTTCAAAAGTCTGCTGCTTGCTAATTAATGCATGATTGCTAATTTTGAATTGATTTATCATTGCTTGCAAAGTAGGTAAATAGCCTATATAGAATCCTTTTCCAATCCTTCTTTTTAGAATTCGTCGGTGTTTAACAGAAATGAAAAGTTTAAATGGAAAGAAAATTCAAAAATAAAAATGAAAAGTTTAAACAAAAATTAAAAAAAAGGGAGTGTTAGGTTATAGATTCCAAAATTCGTCACTTGTACCATTAGGTGACGATATAATTGGTGATAGATTTTTAAGAATAAAAGGTAACGATTTTTTGAAAAAATTTGACAAATTAAGTCCATCATTTTTTCTCTATTTTCCTATAGTATATATGACAACTCTCTAGACAAAGTAACCGAGGTTTCAAGAAAATAGGTTGATAACAAAACAAACCTACAAAATTGATCTAGTTGCAAGTCATTCATCCTTAGATCTCCAACAATTTTTATATCTGTAATATATCATAAACTCATTCAAAAAAAATATAGTTCAGTAATAATAACTAAGGTATATCTAACACAAAAGGCTCATAATATATTCATATTCACCATTCAAAGGGCCAGCATAGATTTAAATATTCTCCTTGATTGTCTCAAAATAGTACACGTTGTTGCCTTCTATTTTGTATTATTCCTAAGATAAGTAACACATTCCATTATATTTGTAAACGTCATTCCAAAGAGGAGAACAACAAGGTCCGACTAGATCCGACTGCAATAGGAGATTAGTCAACAATGGTGACAGTTTTGCCTAAGCTCTTTCATTTTGTCTTCCCACATTGGTTTGGGTTATCGGCACACAATTCTGTGTTGTTTGAAACCCTAGCATATACAATACAAAACAAAGGCAATAATGAGTTACAATATCAAATACAAGGTAAATCATAGGAGAACAATTAATTGTTACAATAGTAGACTTATACCAGAATATATATTCTCATATTAAAGTGAATCAAACCTTAGATCGAGGGCCCCAGATTTGGATCTTTCTTGCAAGGACTTTGGTATCTTTCCTGATAGTTTATTGCTTGACAAATCCCTATTGTTCCAACACAAGATAAAATAGATGTTCAATCTTCTTTTGTTTAACATGATGTACGTTAATCATAGAAAGATGAGCATGTAAGACCTACAGTTGTTTTAGGTGTGGTAGCTTTGACAAGAAGTTTGGGATGCTACCATTCAAGTTATTGTTCGACAAATCCCTACAAACATCAAACATGTTCATTTAGTCGTTTGATTTCAAAAAGTTCTTTCATTCCAATAAATTACAAAAATCCATACATATATTAAGAGGAATTGACAACCAATTTAAAGGGAATAAGAGAAATTACAATGACTGTAGTTGTGTAAGGTTTGCCAGAACGATTGGTATTCCTCCTGTTAATCCAAAGGAGCTAAGGTTCCTGCAAGAAATTTGATGTACCACTATCACTCTCATCATCTCTTTAGTCAGTTGATCCCTTGAATGTTTTAATTGATAAAAAAAATTTCATCGAGTTTAATCACATTTTCCACATCGAAGGCACCATTTCAGCATCCATCACCATTCATATATAGGATGACAAACATATATACATGAAAATCTTAACTGGTACTGTCACTATGTACTTACAACGAAATAATCCTTGATTTGTTGGAACTATCATCGTAGCTACACTTCAACCCGTCCCAAACCAAGTTCTTGGGAGCGCATGGATCCCCCATCCAGTTTCCTTTCACCTTGTACAACCTTCTCATCTTGATGATTGCATCAACTGCAAAAAGGCACAAAGCAAGCATGCCACCAAGAACAGCAAATGGTAATCCGATCATATATATTAAATATATATATATATATATATGGGATGCAAAACTTTTGCAAGAATTAAGGATGGTGTTAATGAAATTGAATACCATCTTCACTTTGAGTTGCAAGGTTTGTCATTTTCTTGACGATATAGGCCTCGAAGGCATTGATAATTGGGGGAAGGATGGAATCCCTTGCCTTATAGAGTGAGAAATTGATCTCATCGAGGGACATCGACTTCTTATTATGTTTCGTTTTGCTTTTCAAGAAGTCGGGCTCCATTGGTCCGTCCAAGTATTTTCCATTTAACGAGGTATTGAACAACCTCTTTTGTTTACGTTGGAAATCCGCGAAGTGCATGACAAACATGTAACTTTCTTTGTATGTTTTTTCCTTGGCGCCGAATGTGGAACTTGAAGATTGCATAGGCGGTACGGTCTCCAATGAGAAGTTTAGGCTTGAACCATTCGTAGGTGTCACTGCCGTGCTCATCACATCCGTTGGTGGCTCGAATTCACCGCTGATGTCAACTTTCAACGTTGTTGTTATATTTGTCCATTGGTCCGAGCTGAATGGCCGCCAAAATCGGTCGTAGGTGTCATTTGGGTACCTAGAATCAAGCAACATTAACGTCAAATTATGCTGAGCAATTCATTTGAATTAGATGTCTAAATTTCAATTATCACCATATTAAATCATTTTTTTCCTAATAAATGTTACAATGTCGGTCTAACATTTTTCTCCTAATAAATGTTTATTCATGTTAAATGAAAGTATAATCAATGTACTTAATAAATCAACTTTAAATAACATGAAAGCACACCTATAAGTCGTCGGTAAATCCAATGCTAAGTGGCGTGGTTCTGTGTTTCATTCGACGATTGAAGAAGATGAATCGAGGAAAAGACGATTGGGAAGAGGAATCGTGGGTGAAATGTAATTTTCTTTTTTTATTAAAATAAAACTGTTGCTTTGGGAAAATGAATCGCATGTGAAAAAAAGACCGCTTTTGGTTTTTTTTTCATGGTTAATAAAAAGACTACTTTTGTACGGGTGCAATCGGTAGGAGATTTTTTTTCACTCTCTCTTTAATTTTTCCATCACTCATCTCCATCGTTTAACTTCCATCCATTGACCATCCATAGAAGTGACTTTTGTGAGTACTACACAATCATTTTTCTCATATATATATATATATATATATAAAAACCATCTATGTTTATGAATTATACATCTACTCGATTATAAAATAAATATATTTGTCAAAAAAAATATGAATTATACATCTACTCGATTATAAAATAAAGATATTTGTCAAAAAAAAAGTAAGTGTTAAAGTAATTTCATATTTAAAAAAATGAATAAATTTGATTAATTGAAATAAGGTACAAAACCCATAGTCCTAAATAATTGGTCTAGAATAGGTTGTTGGAAATTAAATGATGCATTAAGTGAAACGAGAGCGTCAAAAATATCGAAGGATAGTGTATTAATTCTTCGTGAGTTCATCTGATAAAGAACACGTATGGAGGAAGAAATTTCCAAAAAAAGAAATTACCTGTATCAAGGAAATACAAGTTAAATGACAGGCCGGTTACTGACCTGAGATACCGATTCATGTTGGTTGCTCCAAAATTGACTCGTCCAAAAAGGACCAGCGACCGGGAAGAATTAATTAGTGGACCATAGAGATCCTTCAACGGTCTCAGTTCCAACGCAGATATGAACGGCACACCACGTCCTGTGTTGACGAGACAAACCGAGATCCAGCTGGCCGAGGCCATGGTTATAATCTCGGTGAAGTAGGTGTCGTTTGAATTACGGATGCCGTTGGTCGTGGCCCAGAGATTGGTGCCGACATAGAGATCGAATTTCGGAAACTGATTCAGCCCGTCGTAGTTGCCGTAAAAGAAGAAAGCCCGCAGCAGGTAGTTGTCCCCCGTTTGGGAAGGCAAGGTGTAGCAATTCCTGGGTCCATTGGGGAAGCTTCTGAGGTCGTAACCATGCACGTAGAATGACTTGTCCTGCACATCTTGGGGGACTTCATGGACTTCGCCGGTGTCGACGTACCTATAATCCGTGACATACGGCAAGCCCGTTCTGCTGTGGTCCGTGTAGTTTTTCTTCTTCCCACAGTCGATGCTCAGGAATCCTGCATCTCCATCGAATCGAACAACACAGATACATATATACGGTGATTAATTAAAAGTCGATCTTGTACGTACGCATACTTCTTGGAATCGAACGTGAAAACGATCAAGGTTTGGAACGTACGATCCGATGTCATATATATACATATACATATATATATGTATGTATGTATGTATGTATATTCTTTTAGGTAGGTACCTGCAGGTGGAGGCTGGCCACCAACGGAGGCGGCGAGGAACATTACAGAGCACGCTAAGCTGAGCAGCAGCATCACTGGAAGCGAGCAAAGCTTGGTACCCATGGATCTGTGTATATAGTGTGCCTACGTTGCAGTACTTTCTTACAATCGCGGTGCTACAGGCGATTCTGTGGTAGTGTATATGTGTGCTCACATACATATATATATATATAACACAAGATCGTTTCTGTTCGATTTTAATATTCAGCAAAATGTTGTACACCACATACAGTACCATATCGAACGAGGTTGCCAATTTTGAATTGATTTATCATTACTTGTAAAGTAGGTAAATAATCTATATTTTTATATATTATATATTTTTAATATAAAATATTAAAATTATTTAATAAATATTATGATATATAATAAAATATATATATAAAGTAAAATTTGACGAACGTGGTCGTGTGTGCTGAGTGTCACTCATAGTTGTATGTTTTATTTATTAAAATTTACCTATTAGATGAATTATAAAGTATGTCATATTTTTTTAATTTGATATAATATTTGAGACAAAAAATTTCTTTTTATTTCATTTTTCATATATAAAAATTTAGCCTTTGTGGTATAAAAATTTAACGTTTGTGGTTTCCTAGAAATTTTATGGAAATTATAGATATACGTGTCTACACAAATCAATACATTACCTTTAACATTATTATAACAATATAAATTTTAACGTATAAATTTTTATCACATAAATTATTATGTAATATTATTATATAATTCTAACTCTTGTTCACGAAATTAATTCTAACTTCAATTGTATTTAACTCTTAAAACTTAAAAAAGTTGTCACCATTACTCGATTTGGTTTTAACTCTTTTTAACTTTGAATTTTCCTTACTTTTCTTCTTACCATACAGTTAAGATTCATCGATAATCGAACATATGAGATTAGGAACTTAAGGTTCTAGGAAATTATAGCGTGTACAAGACCACACAAATCAGAAATTATCCATTGATAGTTTCAACTATGACTTTTTGAATTTTGTAAGTATTTAAAAGTTTTTATTATATTATAAACTTACTCTTGAAGTAAATTTGTAGACTTTATTTGTTTAAGAGGTAAAGTAAGGATGTTGTTTTACTTTTACAATTAAGCGTCTATTTATTTTCTATAGTTTATTGTTCTTAATTCCTGTTATATAGTATCTTTTCAATTTTTAGCCATCACAATTCTTAGTATTATATGGTATTAAGTTAAAACTTTTTATAATGATAATATCTTAATCAATCTTCTTTACAATTAAAGAAACTAAAATTGTTGTCATCTTTTAAACTATATATTTGGATTGATTATTGGCATCAAAATTAAAGCTTCCATTGACTCATCATATATATCATTCTTCAACGACTTCTAATTGTCCTTACATTTCTTCTTACCGTACATTTTAAGATCCACACATATAGTTAAACATATGTGGTCAGAAAATTAAGCTTCCTAGAAATTTTATGGAAATTATAGATATATGTGTCTACACAAATCAATACATTACCTTTAACGTTATTATTACTATATAGATTTCAGTATATAAATTTTTATCACATATATAATTTTGTAATATTATTATATAATTCTAACTCTATTCATGAAATTAGTTCTAACTTTAATTGTATGTTACTCCCAAAACTTAAAAAAGTTGTCACCATTACTCAATTTGATTTTAACTCTTTTCAACTTCTTCAACTTTGAATTTTCCTTACTTTTCTTCTTACCACACATTTAAGATCCGTCGATGACCAAACATATGTAATCAGGAAATTAAGGTTTTAGGAAATTGTATGGAAATTGTAACGTGTACAAGTTCACACAAATCAATAATTCAACTATGACTTTTGGAATTTTGTAAGTATTTAAAAGTTTTTATTATATTATAAACTTACTCTGAAGTAAATTTGTAGATTTTATTTGTTTAAGAGGTATGGATGTTGTTTATTTCACAAAATATGGATATTAATAATCTTAAAGTCAAGGTGAATGTTTCAAGGAAAGAGACGAAAAGAAAAGTCTGCTGCTTGCTAATTAATATATGATTGTTAATTTTGAATTGATTTATCGGTGCAAATTTTTTTCCACAAAATAGGAATATTTATAATTTTAAGGTGAAGGAGCATGTTTCAAAGAAAGATGGAAAATAAAAGTCTGACATTCCATTTGGTCCAGTTTTTTTTAGTTTCTAAAATCACTTCAATTTTATCATCGTCATTATTTTACAGATTTTAATGTATAAACTTTTATCATTTAAATTACTATGCAATTCTAACTCCATTCAAGAAACTAACTTCAACTTTAGAAGCTAAAAAAAAGTTATTCTTAAATGTACCTTCAGACTTCCAAAGATGAGAGCTTTATGTAACCCCGTTTGTTTATGGAATAACCACTATGGCTATGTTTGTTAACAAGATGCGGTGCGGTGCGATTGGTTACGTGAGATTTTTAGTTTTTGTGCCATTTTCGATGACGAATTATGGATAAAATATGTTCATTAGTTATGGTTTAATCATTTCCAAATTTACCCTCAATATTATTTTTAATATCATTTTTAAAAATATATCAGAAAATTATCACCCGAGGGAGAGCCAGGAAACCGGTAACCAGAGACGTGTATCGGCCAATAGGCCAGCAGCCGTGTACTTACCAGGAATCGGGTGAGAGCAGAGTATGGGGTCGTAATGATGATAATTACTCCTTGGTGAGCCATAAAGTTAAACTGTATAGTTATTCCTCATAAAAATTAATATATTATAAAAAATATTGAAAAGATAATTATTAACATGGGTACATGATTTTTATTGTACACGTATTGTGAATAGTATTCAGCGTTATAGCATTAAAAGTCTGAATATATTGGGAATTTAGCATTAAAAGATCAAAAATTCTATGGCCAGTTGTAACGCTCGGGCCATTACTTTATGACCAATCCTATGCCGGCTGCCCCTTTGATCCTGCAACAGCTGGTCATCCGGCCACATGTGTTGGCTGCCCCTTTGATCCTACAGTCGGTCATCTGACCATATGTGCTGGCTGCCCCTTTGATCCTGCGGCCTAGTCATCTGGCCGCACCACGACCTCTACCTCTCCACAGCATCCTACCTGACCACATGTGTCGGTTGCCACCTCCCATCAGCTAGTTGCCACCTGCATCCACTGGTTCTTCGCCTGATGTTCCATCTGGTAAGGCTCCACATAAACCCCAACAATCTCTACATCTTTTTGATAATGGTTCGAGATCGACGATTAGGATTAACCCTAAGATGTAACGGTGTGGTTGGTGACAGTTGAGCAGTGACGCGTGCGTGAAGTGAGAGACGATGCTTGTCCAAGAGTGAAGCTGCGTGTGTGTGAGAGGAGAGGAGTTACCGTAGACTACTAAGTCGGTGGTTGTACACATCGAAAACTTGTGAGATTCCCACCACTGTTTCGTGGAGTAGGTAAGTTGTCGAATTACGTAAAATTTGTATTTTGCGTGTTGTTTTTTTCTCTTTCTCCATCCCACCATATTAGAGAGAACGAGTGCACAAGCAAATCACGAAGGGGGTTTCAAGAGTGAATGTATGGATCCCAACACTTTATGCATCTGGCATGAGGCAAAATCTTATCTTTGTGGGTTGTCTCATGAAAAATGACCTGGAAGTTCATTTCTACAATAAGCAAGTGTACGTTGAATGTCCCTCATGACCGCATTCACAAAAATTGTCTTTAATTTTATTAGGTAAAGTTTACATGTAAGATAAATTATGAAGTCACTTTTTTAAAATCAATACAATTTTTATAGTGAGAAATATCTTTTTATTTCCTTTGATAGTTACACTAAAAAAAATTTTATTTTCATTACACAATTATATAAAGCATATACTCCACATAATGAAAAGTTTTACAAATTTCATTTTCAACGAAATCTTTGTTATACAATTGACGTATATTGTATTATATTTTCCATATATAAAAACTTGATCTTTGTTACTTTTCTTTTACAATTAAGTATCCATTTATTTTCAAATTCTTTTTCTATAGTTTGTTGTTCTTAGTTCCTATTGTCATTATAATAATATTTTTTCAATTTTTACCTATCGAAATTCTTAGTATTATATAGTATTAAGTAAAAAAAAATTATAACGATAATATCTTAATCAATCTTCAACGACTTCTAATTGTCCTTACATTTTTTCTTACCACAAATTTTAAGATCCACACATATATAGTTAAACATATGCGAAAATTAAGTTTCCTAGAAATTTTATGGAAATTATAGATATACGTGTCTACACAAATCAATAAATTACCATTAACAATATTATTACTGTATAAATTTCAGCATATAAATTTTTATCACATAAATAATTATGTAATATTATTATATAATTTTAACTCTATTCATGAAATTAGTTCTAACTTTAATTGTATCTAACTCCCGAAACTTAAAAAAGTTGTCACCATTACTCAGTTTGGTTCTAACTCTTTTCAACTTCTTCAACTTTGAATTTTCCTTACTTTTCTTCTTACCACACATTTAAGATCCGTCGATGATCGAACATATGTGACCAGGAAATTACGGTTCTAGGAAATTGTATGGAAATTGTAGTGTGTACAAGTCCACACAAATTAGTAATTCAACTATGACTTTTGAAATTTTGTAAGTATCTAAAAGTTTTTATTATATTATAAACTTACTCTCAAGTAAATTTATAGACTTTGTTTGTTTAAGAGGTAAAGTAAAGTGAGGTTTACCTTTTTTAAAAGAAATTATATAATTTACTAGGTATGTTTTTGATATGTTATATATTTTATATAAAATATTAAATATATTTAATAAATGTTAAGATATGTAATAAAAAATAATAATAAATACAATTTAAACCACAAATCAATTGTATGGTGGTATTGCCAAGACCAAACGATAACTATCAACTGATAGTTACAAGTTTGACTTTAAACCTCGTCAATTATGTTTTAAATTGATTGTTAGCTTACATTTAATAATTTATATCTACAAAGATTTTCATTAGACTTGTTCTAAATTATATAAAACATGTATTTTACAAAAATTCTTACTATGTAAATTATTTATTTTAACAAATGATATAATAGAAGTAACTTAATATTTAACGTTTAAAATTTAGAAAAGATAAAAAGAGATGTCATCATCTCGAGAATTGTGTCAATCTAAAAAAAAAAAACTCTTGACTTGCTTAACATGTAAATTTTATTAAATAAATCAAAGATTTTTCTTAGACTCGTTATAAAATATGTGTAAATTATGTGTAAATTGTCAGCATTTAAAAGAGTCTTTGCTTGGAAATGAATTTACAAAAATTCTTATTATGCAAATTATATATTTTAACAAATAATATAATAGAAATTTTTTTCATTATAATTATCACAAGGGAAAATAAAAAAAGATGTTATCACCTTAAAATATGTGTCAATCTAAAAAATGTAACTCTTAACTCACTTAACATGTAAGCTTTATCAAATAAAATCAAAGATTTTTCTTAAACTCTTTCTAAAATATATAAAACATGTAATTAAGGGAATTGATATATTTGTTGTTTGTTTTCACAAAATATTAATATTAATAATTTTAAAGGAATCAATATTACTATATAGATTCTAATGTATAAACTTTTATCATTTAAATTACTATGTAATTATTATATAATTTCAATTTCATTCATGAAACTAACTCCAATTTTAGCTGTATCTTACTCTTGAAATTGAAAAAAGTTGTCACCAATGCTCTGGTTCTAACTTTTTTCAATTCCTAAAATCACTCTTAATGACATTATTACTACATAGATTCTAACGTATAAACTTTTATTACTTAAATTATTTTACAATTATCATGTAATTCGAACTTTATTCACAAAATTAGTTCTAGTTTCAACTCTATCTAAGTTTAAGAGTTGAAAAAAACTTTCCGATGATAGAGTCAATGGAGGAGCTAGCTGTATATCCTTCTTAACTTTGGATTTTCCTTACTTTTCTTCTTATCACACATTTAAGATTCATTGATGATGGAACATATGTGATCAAGAAATTGAATGGAAATTGTAGAGTCTGCGTGTCCACACAAATCAATAATTATCTATTGATAGTTTCAACTGACTTTTGAAATTTTGGTATCTAAAAGTTTTTATTATATTATAAAAGCAAACACGTAGACTTTATATATTCAATAAGTAAAGTAAAGTGAGGTAAGTTGATGTTTATATTTTTAAGAAATTATATGATTTATATATATTTTTATATGATATATATTTTTAATATAAAATATTAAAATTATTTAATAAATATTAAAAAGTATAATTAAAAAATATATAAAAAATGTAATTAAAGGAATCAGTATATTTGTTGTTTGTTTACACTAAATATCGACATTAATAATTTTAAAGTCAGGAGAAGTTTCCAAGGAAAGGGACGGAAGAGGAAAGTCTAAAGCTTGCTAATTTTGAATTGAATTATTGTTACCACCACCAAAGATATTGGAAAAAATAATTAACGACCTAGTAACCATGACCGCTATTAAAGATATTTTTCTAAATAATTCTACATTACCAAACGTTCACTTAAAAATTAATATGTTAAAAAAATGCTAAAAATTTAGGTCATAGATTAAAATTTCACTCTCTCCCTTTATTTTATTTAATTTTGTCTTCATTGCGCAGAATGATGAATTAATTTTGAGTAGTTACATGTGTACCATAAAAATACCTTAACTACTTACACATTATTGACAATAATAAAAGGCAAATATAGCTAGATTCTATTTAACCCAAAAGATATTAATTTATGGTGGAAAAGTTAAAACTATTTCTGATTACATGTTAAAACGTTCGAGATAAATGATATATAAATTTATCTTATTTTGTTACGTAACCAACCAATCACGACAAATTTCTTGTCACATTCGTCACTCACGACATTATTTCACGTTCCATTTTCTTTACTACCAACAATTTAATTTGAATTTTTTTATTCTTTAATTGTTGTTATTCTTCTACTATTTTACTTTATTAAAATTAATTAATCAATAAAAAAGAATTTACAAGTAATATAAAAATTTTAATTTCACTCGTATTTTTACGTGAGAATATTATTCTTTGCAATTATTAAAAAAACTAAAATTATTGCCATTTCTTAAAATATTAATTTGAATTGATTATTGACATGAAAATTCAAGACAAATGAGAAAAACTTCTGTTATATATCCTTCCTGAACTTTGAATTTTCCTTACTTTCCTTACCACACAATGTTGGTTGACGTGGCTCATTATTTCCATAACAAATATTTAATTTAAATATAAATATATGTGTTGCGAGACTTCTCAAAAAAAATAACTTTATACCTTTTCCGATAACAAATATTTAATTTAAATATAAATATATATATATGTGTCTGCGTACGTCAGGAACATTTCAAAACGTTAATAGCAACTTAAATGTGAAGAAAAATAATCTTAAGTTGAAAGTGAAAGTGAAAGAGATGTCATCATCTCGAGAATTGTGTCAATCTAAACAAAAAATAGAAGACTCTTGACTTACTTAATATGTAAATTTTATTAAATAAATCAAAAATTTTCCTTAGATTCGTTAAAAAATATATAAAAGATGTAATTAAAAGAATCAATATATTTGTTGTTTATTTTCACTAAATATTGACATTAATAATTTTAAAGTCCGAAGAAGTTTCCAAGGAAAGGGACGGAAAAGGAAAGTCTAAAGTTTACTAATTTTGAATTGAATTATTGTTGCTTGTAAAGTTAGTAAACAGCTTCCTTTTCCTACCATTCTTTTTCGTCCCTTTAGACTGACAGAGGGAACACGGTGGGAGATGGGTAAGATGAGAGCACAGGGACAAGTGCTGGGTTGGGGATGAGAGTGGGGTGAGGCAACTATTAGAGCACCATTAAGGGCGAAAGTGGGCTAGGAGAGGGGAGAGGGTTTTGATTGTCAAGAGTTTTTAGCATGAGGGTTTTTAGCAAAGATGAGCACAAGAAGGTGTGAGGGAAAATGTCAGCATAAGGTGACTGTTTAAGTGGTGAAAATTTATATGTTAAAATTTATACAATAATAATGACATTACGAGTGATTTTGAGAGTTTGCTAGAGTTGACTCCAAACAAGGCCATGGCTATTTATGCATCAAAACATTCTTTGATTTTAACTATATAGGTGATAAGTTTGATAAAAAGTCAAAACCCTAAGTTACCACATGTCATGTAGAGTAAGAAACAAAACTGTGGTATTTTTTGGTTGAAGTACTAAAATAATATACCAGTCTATGGTACAAATGAAGTATTAGATGAAGTGGGTCTATTCCATGAGTATGCATTTTGTTTACTAAGTTGTTTTTATTTATTGCAAATAACTTTATTTTTCAAGAGCACAACACATTAAAGTTGATTATCACTTTGTTAGGAATATGATGAGGAATGGTACTTAGTTACACTTTTCACTCAATCTTTGCAAAAGATGACAGACACCTTCACAAAAAAATTGAATGCAGAAGTTTGAGCCATTGCATAATAAGTTAGGCATGATTAATACAAGTACCCAAATTAGAGAAGAGTGTTTGCAATATATAGGATTTATGTGTAATAAGATAAATGAATAACTATATATGGATACATCCTGTATATATATACATTTAACAACTCTTCCAATCAATGACAAAATAAATGTATTTGTTGAAGTAAATGATGTATTAGGTGTTAGGTGTGTGGGTTTAGTCCTTCCTATATTGGTTAAACTTATTTGTATGCATTTTGTAATATCTATATAAAAATGTCATATCTTTGTTAATAAATGAATCTAATATTATCTTTTCCTTTTGTCTCTCAACATGGTATCAGAGTATAAGTTTTGACCTTTTGGATATTGATGTTGAGAGAAGTTTTATCATCTTGTCTACCTTGTTTAGTTGCAATTATTTTCTTTCCATCTATTGTGAATAAGTTCTTTAGATTTAGTTAATCTATTTTTTCAAGGTTAAATTTGAAGTTTTGAACTTTTTAAGATATTTTTCTTTTATGTTAAAAATCAATTTAATTATACCATTATGAAAATTGATTAAGGGTGACAATAAGATGAGTTCCAAGCATAAGATTGGTACCAAAAGTTTTCTTGATGAGATCATAATTATTAAGGTTATTTACTTACAAGGTTACGTTTAAACTGATAGTTAACTTTAAACCTCATCATTTATGTTTTGAATCGATTGTCAACATTTAAAAGAGTCTTTGTTTGGAAATAAATTTACAAAATTTTTTATTATGCAAATTATATATTTTATGAATTATTAAGAGAAATTTTTTCATTGTAATTATCACAAGGGAAAATAAAAAAGATGTTATCACCTTAAAATATGTGTTAATCTAAAAAATGTAACTCTTAACTCACTTAACATGTAAGCTTTATCAAATAAAATCAAAGATTTTTCTTAAACTCTTTCTAAAATATATAAAACATGTAATTAAAGGAATCGATATATTTGTTGTTTGTTTTCACAAAATATCAATATTAATAATTTTAAAGGAATCAATATTATTGTATAGATTCTAATATATAAATTTTTATTATTTAAATTATTATGTAATTATTATATAATTTCAATTTCATTCATGAAACTAACTCCAGTTTCAACTGTATCTTACTCTCGAAATTGAAAAAAGCTGTCACCAATGCTCTATTTGGTTCTAACTCTTTTTAATTCCTAAAATAACTCTTAACGACATTATTATTACACAGATTTCAACATATAAACTTTTATCACCTAAATTATTTTACAATTATTATGTAATTCCAACTTTATTCACAAAATTATTTCTAGTTTCAACTCTATCTAAGTTTGAGAGTTGAAAAAAACTTTCTAGTGATAGAGTCAATGAAGAAGTTAGCTGTATATCCTTCTTAACTTTGGATTTTCCTTACTTTTCTTCTTACCACACATTTAAGATCCGTCGATGATCGAACATACAGGAAATTTAGGTTCCAAGAAATTGAATGGAAATTGTAAAGTGTGCGTATCCACACAAAAGACTCATAATATATTTGAATCTACCGTCTAATGGACTAGCATAGATTTAAATATTTTCCTCAATTGTCTCAAAATAGTATACATTGTTGCCTTTTGTTTTATATTATGATCACCTACAATTTCATTTGTTTTCAGAGACTAGTCAACTTTTACAAAAGGCAAATTCACTCTGCTTATGTCTTCCCACTTTTTATAAGTTATTCCATTCTTCATTCCTTTTATTGATCATATATCTACCTAATATCTTGCCTTTTTTATTTGCAATAAAATATTTTAATTTAGAACCAATATATTCTTGTCACTTTTGAAAGTTCAATAAAGTTAAAATTGAAATTAGTTTTGTAACAAAGTTTAAATAATATAATAATTAAAATAATAAAAATTTATGCATTATCTCATAATTGTGTACTAATTAATTAGTTTCCGTAAAGTCCTTTAATTTCTATTCAATTTACAATATATAACCCTCCATGTTATAAATTCAATCATTAGTCTTTTCAAAATTTAAATCCAAGTTACATATCTTTCGGGCCTTTGCATTTTTCCGACGCGTACTCGACAGTCCGTGCCTTACCCATCAATTCCTCTATGTATCGATATATCTCCAGTGTCTAAGGGTGTGACTTGTCACCCATCCTAAATATTGACAAACACCATCCACCTCCACCAAGTTGTAATTAACTTGCTTCTTCAATCACCTCCGCACCATCGAATTCCTCACAATCGCCACCTTGTCCATCTGACCGACCAATGTATATGCATTTAACAACATGACATAGGGCCCAGGGTCACCAGGCTCAATGGCCAGCAGATGCTCTGCCACTTCCATGCCCAAATGGAAGTTCTTGTGCATGTTGCAAGCTCCATGCATGGCTGTCCACACTGCAGGCCCTGGTTTGCCAGGTATTGAGTTATTGATGAATCCAATTGCTTCGTTGAGAAGGCCAGCACGACCTAGCATGTCAACCATGCAGACATGGTGCTCAATTTGTAGTCTTGTCATGCTGTTGAACAACTTGCGACCTTCGGTCACCAGGCCAGCATGTGCACAAGCGGTGAGGACGGCAATGAACGTGATGTTGTTGGGAGTTTGGCATTTTGATGACCTCATCAGGTGAAAGAGGTCGATGGCTTGGCGTCCAAGCAACCACGTTCCTTTCTTTCAGCTTGTCAAAGACTTGTCGAGCCTTGGGCACATTACTGCATCTCGAGTACATGTTTATGAAGGAGGTGCCGAGAACCACGTTCAACTCCAAGCCTTCCTCCACGATGTAGTCGTTCACCCACTGTCCAAGATCCAGCTGACCCAGCTGAGAGCACGCAGACAACAAGCTTACTAGTGTGGTGGAATCTGACTCCACAGCCTGCCGCCTCATTTGGAAGAACAGCTCGACCGCCTCCTCGGCCAGACCATTCTGTTCGTTCCAAGAGATGATCGTGTTCCAAGCAACGACTTTTCTCTCGGGAATTCTATCAAACACCATCCGAGCAACGGCAACGTCCCCACACTTGGCGTAGAACGAAACGAGGGCGGTCTGAACGAAGCAATCCGAGTCGAACCCATTAACGACGGCATGGCAATGCACCATCCTTCCCACCCTCACCGCCGACAGATCGGCGCACGCCTTGACGACTGGAGTGAACGTGTAAGAGCACGGCCAGATCCCGTCCAGCCACATCAGGCGGTAGAATGCGATGGCGTCGACGGATAGGGCGGACCTGGAGGCGACCCTGATGAGGGAGTTGAAGAGGAAGGAATCGGGACTGGGGGCAGAGTAGAGGAGGCAGCGGGTGTAGTGTGCCGACCCTGTTGCGCAGGCGAGGGTGATGAGCTTGGTGGCGAGGGAGCGGACGTGGTGCAGGCCCGACACGAGCATGCGGGCGTGAACTTGCTGGAGGGGCCGTAGCCGGCTCCCCGCCGCAACGAGGGCATCGTACGTCAGAGAGTGAGGCGGCGGCGGTGGCGGAGGCGGCGGCGGTGGCGGATGCGGGCGTGACGAGTCGCGGTGGAACGTCTCTTCCATCCACCATGAAGATAGCTTAGAGAGGGCACCGTAAAATTTAATTATTTAAATAGTTTTTGTAATTGATTTTCTATTTTAAGAAAAGTTAAATATTAATATTATTTTA
>JAMKPZ010002345.1:0-24123 GCA_024699675.1 Amphibolis antarctica
GGATATTGTAATAATATAGGTTATCCATTGCACAATAAATTAAAGTATCTCCATTGATTAGACAAAAAGCTCTAATCTTTCCTTCATATGGCATGTCATCTTCCAACTGTAATTCCATGTAGACTTGACTTCATTCCCATTTTTCAATGTTCTGTACCCTCCAAATTTCGAATTTCATCTCAGTATCCCACCATCGAATTAAGCTAAGAGATGTAGGTTCTCCATTAGTTCCTTCAAATAAAGCTAATTCAACTATATCATTAAATGAAATTGCCATTGCACCCATAGGTCGTGGGATAGGTAGGAGTTTTACTGATTCATCTTCAATATTGATGGCAATGATCATGAGTTCATTAATATATTGAGGTGTACAACTTGTTATGAAGTAAATGATACCATCAATAATCACATGATTCCTATTATTCATTGGTCTTCCTCCAAAATAAACTTCTCTAATTGGTTGCCATTGGTGTTTATCAAAATGATTGACCAACAGATACTACCAATTATTCCAAATCTTAGCTGGTTCTTCCCAACAAAATAATTTGTGCATGGTCCTTCTATCAGTACCATTAAATGTTACAATTGCACCTGAATCAAGTAAAATATGCTTATCTTTGTTTGGGTTTGAGAGTATCAGTTCTACATTTGTAATAGGGTTTTTATCCCAATGTCAGCTCTGTAAGAAAAATATTCTCCATAAGACCTATAAATAATTAGTCCACCATCACATTCTAAAATATTGTGAACTCCATTTAGTGATGTCAGTGGAATTCCTGCCGCAAAGTCAATTCCATGATAAACATATTTTCTCAGAAGTACATCATATGAAATCACTCCATTAACTGTATTTCTCATTTCATATGCTTGGTGTGAACAAAAGTAATGCTCTGAAATGAATGCACATACACTGTTACTTTGTACCCTTTCTTTCATCTAGCTATCACCCAGAAGCCCATGGAGTTCCGCCAGCAGAGCTGGCGAATGAACCGAGGTATAGAGAATGGAAAGGTGATTGTAGGAGCGCATCACCACGTGGGGTAGATGGCTCATTGAATGGAGTTGCAACCTTATTTTTTGGTAGAAAATAAGGAAAACTGGATGGGGAAGTGTCCTTCCACCATCAAAATGATAAAAACCGCAGAAATGATATAAAATCGTGTAACACTATGCGAAACATGAGAGAACTAGATACAGGACTCAAGGTACTGTTGGGGAAGGTGTTAGGCACCCCTAGACAATGCGGGTAATCTCGACCTCTCTCCAGCTCCAAAATGGAAAACCACGACAGTCAGCCCGGCCAAACATGGCCTCATCCTAGAAGACTTTCTAGGGGATCGAGAGAGCAGCTTTTCTCCTCCCGGTAATTGGGAACCGTGGGGGTGTACATGCTCGTGCACCTAGATGGCCGGCGTCGGCAAGGATGCATGCCTGCGGCCTCATCCCAGAAGCTTTTCCGGGACATCGGGAGAGCAGCTTCGCTTCTCCCGGTAAGATAAGTGGGAAATAGGTAAAACGTGGCCATGGACATCATAGCCACCACGACTGACTTCTGGCTGAAAAGTGGGTCTAGGCATCAACCTATCAGACATCCGGGTCTGGGACCGGATGTTCACCCAGTGTGTCGCCTCCACTTCCGGGTGCAAGGATTTCTACACCCAGTCCCGACAGACAGGAGAGGCGGACACCTTCAGGGAGACGGTTGTCTGTAAGTGGAGATGATACATCTGACGATGGCCATGCATTTCAGTGAAAAGGGACAGGGGAAAACTTGACGATGCGTTCGTAAAACAAGTAAGAAAATGCGGGTTCCCATGTAAAAAGACCTGATGAATGGATTGCGACTGAACTGATCTTGACCGTACCAGGTGGATTCACCAGGTAGGGAGGGAGGTTGCCAGTACCTTCAGAAGCGTATCTGAAGGAATGCTACCCGAGCATGTCCTCTGACCTTTCCCTTTGCGTGGGGAAGGTTCAGTACGGTCAGGGCTCGAAGTAACGAGGCTAAATCATAGGCATGATGGTAGGAAAAGAGGGAGCTTACCTATAGAGAGTCACTGGCGGTGGTCAGAAGTCCTTGCTCTGGTACGGTGAGAGGGCATCGGGGCTCCAAGTAGCTCTCCTCCGAAATCACATGTCAGCCAAAAGCTCCCTCCTTTGGAATCTCAAAAAAGCCATCCTCTTGAATGGAGCGGGAGGTCCCTTTATATAAGGAATTACCTTCCTTCTTTGGGTGATCCCGGGATGGAAACTCTGCATACATCTTGGTTCAATCCCGCGATCCGCGTGATTGAATGATTGCGAGATTTAAGTAATTAAATCTTGCCATATCTTTCGAATAGATTTGAATTATTTGCCCAGGTGTCTAGCTGGTAGCCGTGGTAAGTCATCCGGTTGCTGGGTAATGGAGATCGGTGTGCGCTAGGGACATAGCTGGTGATTCAGGGGAATAGGCCACAACGGATAGTCGGGATTGTGCACTAGATGAGGATCCGACGACCATGTTCTTTTCCTCGAAAGTCGGATTGAGCTTTGCGAGCGTGTCAATGAGTGTACCGCATGTTGGTGGAAGAGTTAGGGATTGGCCGCCAAGGTATTTTACCGGCGTGCCGGTGGTTGGCCGATTGGTTTACCCAGCCACCCGATAGCTGCCAAACATGGGCTTCAATGCCAGCAAAGTGGGACTTCTCCGAGGGGGAGCTTGGGGAAACCGGCTACCAGGGTGATGTACCGGCGTGCCGGTGGATGGCCAGTTGATTTACCCGGCCGCCCGATAGATCTTAAGCATGGGGGTCAACATACTTATACAACTTAATTTGCATATTTCTCTTGCTAGCAAATGAGTCAAAACCTCTCATAAGACATCTATAGGAATCTCCATTACTCTCTAAGGTTCATATTGCACAAAAATAATACATTTAGTTACTTGGTTAGCCAAAAAGAAAGTGTCAACTCAAGGTATCTAATATTCATGAAGTAAATGTGCAAAGTTCAAATATTAATATGATTAAAATGAATGTAACAGTAATCTCCTAAAAATTCTACCATTTGAAAATTACCCACAAACTTATCTCGTGGTTACAGGTGTTTACCCACAAGCTACATCATGGATAGACCTGGGATCAACTGATTAATACCTAATCTTACTATCCAATCAACTGATTACCCAATTAAACCAATAAAAACCATTAATGCCCCTTCTAAACACTTCTAAAAATTCATCTATAAAATCCGTGAAGATGCCTGTCATATATCTTTGAAATGTGGCAAGTGCATTACATAGCCCAAAAGGCATATGACTAAAGGCAAATGTTCCAAAATGAACTCCATGGTGCCTTAAAGCTCAAACCCTTGCTACCTTACTTCACATCACCTCTAACTCAGAAAAGTTTGGGAGATATCTCAAGATAATGCTCACTAGAATGGACAATTTTCATATCATGATCATTTTAGTGGTGGCACTCGACATAGGTTATCTCTCCACTCAAACAAGGTAACAAGAAAGGAAAATAATTCTCTTTAGAAAACTAGGTTAACAAGGTATTAATTCAAATGAAATAGGAAAACTCAACCCATTGCACAAGTTAATCTGAAATCCATCTCATCTAAGGGCAATAGGTTATTTGGAATTGGCTCTGGAAATTCTCCTCTCAATATAATAGGGTCTTCTCATTAATTCTAATAGCAACACTTGAAATGTACCTTCCTCAAGGTTTGTTTTCGAGAAAAACATAAAAGCTATAAAAGATGCAAAAATTACAAAAAATCACACATATTGGAAAAGAAAAATTTTTTAAATTTTGAACATTTTTAACATACTTAAACTACTTGAGTATAGTGAAACATAAATTGGAAACGTAAACCTTCCCCCCATACTTAAACTTTGCATTGTCCTCAATGTAATTGGAAAAGTTTAGTATAGAAAGGAAAATTCATATAATAAACATCCCTAACATCAAACATGTAAATGTGATGCATGCTAAATAATGCATTGAACTTAGTAGGATAAAGCATGTGAAATGCATAAGTAATGCTGCAAAAATTAAATACCAGTGCTATACATCAATAAAATATGTTGATAAGGAGGTGATATTTTCTCAGAAACAAAGAAATAAAAATATGCTTGTGGAATTGTAATGGCTCACAGGGAAACTAGGTGGTTTATGAACAGACACCACCAAATTGCAGCCTTACTAGCTTAAGCTGAGTGGTGTTGCACATCCCCTCCATGAGCTATATGCCCATCAAGTACATGGGGATTTAGCACAAATTGACTTGGAAGAGCACCTTTGTTTCTTAGGTTTAGTGAATTCGATATTTGGTTCAATTGTGTTTCAATTCTTTTGATAGCTTGATCATCTACAATAATTTGGGGATTGGATTTTAATGCTGAGTGTACTTTTTGCAATAAGCTTGTTAATTGTTTCTCAAAATTTTGATCATGAACAAGTTGGTTATGATTTACATTTAAAGAACTATTGTTCATTGCATTTTGTTCAATAAAAGGTTGTCCTACAGATTGAGGTGGTTATTGGCCTAGGTTTTTCCATGAAAAGCTAGGATGGTTCCTCCACCTAGGATTATAAGTATGATTGAAATTTGAGTTGTTACATTGATTATAAAATAAAGCATTAACATCTTCAGAGTCATTTAAAATAAGACAATCTTCTACAACATGGCCTATGGCAAAGCAACTTGTACATTTAGGCATAGTAGGCTCAGTCTTTTGTTTAAGTTGTAACTCATCAATTTTATGTATCAAGCTAGTCATCTTAGCCACTAAAGCAACATGTGGTTCAACAACATGGACTCCCCTAGGGGTAGGAATTTGTTCTTGACTTACTTCAGTAGCACTCTCCCATTGGGTAGTTCTTTTGGCTAGATCTTCTAAAAATTTCCAAGCATTATCTATTCCTTGGTTTAGAAATCCATTTTGACTCAAAGATTCTAAGAGTGTCTTTGTGTGATAATCAATTCCTTCATAAATAGTTCGGATTTGGGTCACTCCCTCTACTCCATGATGTGGGCATTGAGCTAGGAGATCACAAAACCTTGCAAAATATTTCTAGAAAGGTTCTCCTGGTTTCTGTCTATAATTTAAAATTTCATTTTTCCTTTTAATCATGACATGCATTGGATAGTATTTTCCTAGAAATCCAGAACAAAATTGATTCCAAGTGATAATTGAATTTGGTTGTAAACTATATAACCATCTTTTTGCACTATCTTTCAAAGCAAAAGGCATATACCTTAATTTAATTGCATTAATAGTCATGTTTGGTACTTTCATCATATTACAAACTTCATTAAATTCTATTAAAAAACCAATAAGCATCTTCTTTTTTGAGTCCATGAAATTTTGGTAATTGGTTGATGTATTTGGAATTTAATTCAAACTGTCATGAGGACATTTAAGTAGTGTTATGCAGGAAGGTTCATCTATTAAATTAGGGTAAAACATACTACCTATTGTTTGTTCTATAGGTTGATCTTGCTGCGGGGTAGCCATAATTGTTCTTCTTGTAGGTGTTCTAACTAACCTATGAGATGAATCCCTAGACCAACCTGACATACAACATTTAAATGTAAAAGAAGATTTGCTTATGTATCGTCATTAAATAAGCTTTAGCTGCCATTTCATGTTGTCATGCATAGATACATCTGTTGACAATAATACCACAACTGTAGTAAATGATATAAAATTTTAGATTTCATAAATATGCAATAAAAAAACAAAGATGTTCATTTAGTTTTGAGCACAATACAATAGAGACATTCCAAAAGAAATAAAAAGATTGCACAAATTCAACAGAGGAATTTTTGAAGCAACCCAAGGCCAGGTTCGTGGGTAAACACTTTTACCATCGAACTAACACATGGGTAACAGGAAATATTACACACAATGTTGCAGAGTATTTGCATAGGGAATTAATTCATGGAACCACATTGTAGAAGCAGGCAAGGATAATTGATGAATAAGTTCAGTATTGCAGCCTGTACCCTCTCTTTCATCCGGCTATCACCCGAAAGCCCAAGGGTTTCCGCCAGCCCCGCCGGAAGATGGACCGATGTACAGAGAATTGAAAGGTGTTTGTGTGAGCACATCACTATGTGCGGTTGATGGCTCGTTGAACGAAGTCGCCACCTTATTTTTGGGTAGAAAACAAGGAAAATCGGATGGGAAAGTGTCCTTCCACCATCAAAACGATAAAACCACGAGATTCACGTAAACTCGTGTAACATGAGAGAACTGGATACGGGGCTCAGGGTACTATTGGGGAAGGTGTTAGGCACCCCCAGACAGCCCAGGCATTGCCAGCCTCTCTTCGGCTCTAAAACGAAAAATATGATAGTCAATCCGGCCACGTATGGCCTCACCTTGGAAGACTTTCCAGGGTGTTTAGAGGGATAACCGTATCCCTTCCAGTGAAAATAAACGAGAATCAAGTAAACAAATGGGAATTGAATGGAACGGGGATCCATATTGGATCCGGTGGTGAATAGGGGAGAAAAGGATGGGTTTTTGGGGAGCCGGCAGCCGGCTACTTGTACCGGTTAACCAGCGGCTGGTTGGCTGCCTTCCCCACCCATTTGCACAGCCATGGGGTCTTTGGGAAACGGGGGCCGGTTCCTTGAGCCGGCCAGCCAGCGGCTTACCGACTGTTTCCCCCTTTCATACGTACCCATGGGGATTTGGGGAAATGGGGGCCGGTTCCTTGAACCGGCCAGCCGGTGGCTTGCCGGCTGTTTCCCCCTTCCTTTTGCACCCATGGGGGTTTTGGGGAAGCGGCGGCCGGTTCCTTGAACTGGCCTGCCGGCAGCTAGCCGGCTACTTCCCCCATCCCTTTGCTCCCATGGGGGTTTTGGGGAAGCGGCAGCCTGTTCCTTGAACCGGCTTGCCGGCGGCTAGCCAGCTGCTTCCCCCATCCTTGTGCACCCATGGGGGTTTTGGGGAAGCGGCAGCCGGTTCCTTGAACTGGCCTACCGGCGGCTAGCCGGCTGCTTCCCCCATCCCATTGCTCCCATGGGGGTTTTGGGGAAGCGGCAGCCGGTTCCTTGAACCGACTTGCCGACGGCTAGTCGGCTGCTTCCCCCATCCTTTTGCACCCATGGGGGTTTTGGAGAAGCGACAGCCGGTTCCTTGAACTGGCCTGCCGGCGACTGGCCGGCTGCTTCCCCCATCCCTTTGCTCCCATGGGGGTTTTGGGGAAGCAGCAGCCGGTTCCTTGAACCGGCTTGCCGGCGGCTTCCCCATCCTTTTGCACCCATGAGGGTTTTGGGGAAGCGACAGCCGGTTCCTTGAACCAGCCTGCCGGTGGCTAGCCAGCTGCTTCCCCCATCCCTTTGCTCCCATGGGGGTTTTGGGGAAGCGGCAATGGGTTCCTTGAACCGGCCTGCCGGCGGCTTACGTTTTTCAGAAAAAAAAAATGGAAACCGTCAGATTGTACATTTCGTACACCCAAACGGCCACCACCGACTTCCTTGCCGGCAATGTCATCCAGGAAATCTTTCCGGGGCATCGAGAGAGTAGACTTACGCCACACGGGAAAGAAACGGGCACCGTCGAGTTGTACGTGTTTGTACACCCGAACGGCCACCGCCGGCTTCCTTGTCAGCGACATCATCCTTGGAATTTTTCCGAGATTCCGAAAAGGACATGTGGGGATCGGATAAAAACTTGTAAAGCTTGTTGGGAAACTTTTGAGTTTCCACGTAAAAAGACCCGACAAAAGGGCCGCACGTAAACTGAGCACGACCGAGCCGGGTGGATTAACCCGGCCAGGAGGGCGGCCCCCGGTACCTTCAGACGTGTTTCCGAAGGAATGATATCCGGGTCCGTCCCCCAGCCGTCCCCTTGCACAGGGAAGGTGTTATGCGGTCGGGACTCGATAAAACGTAGTTAAAAGCATACGTAAAATGGCAAGGATGGGAGGGCCTACCTATAGGGGGCGTCGTCGTCGACGGGGATCGGAAGTCCTCGCTCCAGCACGGTGAAAGGGCATTAGGGCCCCGGCGAAAAGGCATCGTCGGGGATCGGAAGTCCTCGCTCCGAAAATTCAAGCCTCTCCGTTCCGGAATCTTCAGCCTCTCCTTCCCGGAAATCCAAGCCTCTCTCTCCGAAAATCCAGCCTCTTCCCAGCAATTTTTGAGCCTCCTCGGTGGTGTAGGGGGGCCGCCCTTTTTATAAGGGGTTGCCCTCCTTCTTTGGGGGCACCCGAAGATGGAAGGCGGCGTGATTCCGGCTTGATTACGCGGTCTGCGTAATCGGCGGATTTTCGAGATTTACGTGATTAAATCTCCTTGTATTTTCCTGATTGATTCGGCTTGCCTTCTTGGGTAGCCAACCGGCAGTCGCTACGTGGCAGGCAGAAGCCAGCTGGTTCCCCAATCATTCACACGAAGATGTGGTTTTTGGGGGTCCGGGTGCCGCTTCCTTGAGGCGGCTTACCGGCGGCAAGCCGGCTCCATCCCCTTAATTTTTTACCAAATGTGGGTTTTTGGGGTCCGGGTGCTGCTTCCTTGAAGCAGCTTGCCAACAGCAACTCGGCTCCACCCCCCCTAACTTTTTACCAAATGTGGGTTTTTGGGGTCCAGGTGCCGCTTCCTTGAAGCGGCTTGCCGGCAGCAAGCTGGCTCCATCCCCCTAACTTTTTACCAAATGTGGGTTTTTGGGGTCCGGGTGCCGCTTCCTTGAAGCAGCTTGCCGGCGGCAAGCCGGCTCCATCCCCTAACTTTTTACCAAATGTGGGTTTTTTGGGGTCCGGGTGCCGCTTCCTTGAAGCTGCTTGCCGGCGGCAAGCCAACTCCATCCCCCTAACTTTTTACCAAATGTGGGTTTTTTGGGGTCCGGGTGCCGCTTCCTTGAAGCGGCTTGCCGACGGCAAGCCGGCTCCATCCCCCTAACTTTTTACCAAATGTGGGTTTTTGGGGTCCGGGTGCCGCTTCCTTGAAGCGGCTTGCCGGCAGCAAGCCGACTCCACCCCCCCCCCTTTAAGCATGGGGTCAACATAGCCTCCATCAAGTAGTTAGATCATATAATAATATAGATCATCCCAAGCATAATAAATAAGAGTGTCTCTATTGATGAAATAGAAACCCTTGATTTTTCCTACAAAAGGCATGTCAGGTGTTTCCAAATTTTCCAGTTGCAATTCAATGTAGACTCGATTCCATTCCCATTTTGCAATGTCCTATACTCTCCAAATTTCAAATTTCATATCATCATCCCACCATTTAATTAAACTTAGAGATTCAGGCTCTCTATTAGTTCCCCCAAATATAGCCAATTCAACTAAATCATTGAATGAACTTGACAGTGCACCCATAAGGTATGGGACAGGTAAGAGCTTCACTGATTCATCTTCAATATTGATGGCAATGACTGTAATCTCATTAATAAATGTAGGGGTACAGCTTATTATCAAGTAAATGATTCCATCAATAATCACATGGTTTCTATTATTTGTTGGTTTCCCTCCGAAATAAACTCTTTTGACAGGTTGCCATTGATGTTTGTCAAAATGGTAAACCAACAAGTATTGCTAATCAATCCACATTCTATAAGCTCTTCGAATAGGTTCCTCCCAAAAAAATAATTTTTGCATTATCCTCTTATCAATACCCTTAAATGTCAAGACTGCACTTGAATCAAGCAACACAAGCTTGTCTCTGTTAGGGTTTGGGAGTACTAATTCCATATTTGTAGTAGGGTTCTTAATCCCAATATCAGATCTGTTAGAAATTTGTTCTCCAAAATATCTAAAGATAATTAGTCCACCATTACAACCTAAAATATTTTCAATTCCCTACAATGATGTAGGTTGAATTCCTGACTCAAAATCAATTCCATGATACAAATATCTTCTTGAACGTGCATCATACCAAATCACTCCATTGATTGTATTTCTCATTTTGTATGCTTGGTGTGAACAAAAGTAATGCTCTGAAATGAATGCCTAGACACTTTGCTCACACAACTTAGTTTGCATATTTCTCTCGCTAGCAAATAGCTTAAAATCTCGTGCAAGATGTCTATAGGAATCTCCATCACTCACTAAAATTCATTAAACCCAAACATTACATTGAATCAGCAATAAAACTCAACTTGATATATCTAATAATCATGAAGTAAATGCACAATGTACGAGTATTAATATGATTAAAAATGACTACACAAATTAAAATTTCTGAAGATTCTGTCTACTGTAGCTTACCCTTGGACTACGTTCGAGGGTAAGGGTGTTTACCCTTGAACTACCTCGTGGGTAAACCCAAAAACTGTTGATTAATTATGAATCTTTTCATCTGACCATCCGATTACCTGGTTAATCTTATAAAAATCATTAAGGCCCTATCGTGTATTAACCCTTTTTCTCACGACCTACATTCATAGTACTCTCCTCCTCCCACGATACATCATGGCTTCCACCTCCACTACTCCTCTCTCTGCTCCAACATCAAGATACGAATGGATTAAGATGCTAAACTTTAAGAAGTTCAGGATGAATGCTGAAATGTGGTATAATGAAGGGAAGCACAAACTGAAAGCCGCAATCAAAGAACAAGAATTGAAAATGGTAAGAGAGGATACTGTTGATTGTTTAAAACAAAGTAGGGAGGCTAGTATTGTAATGCCAACCTTCCTAAAGGAAAAGATAGCCTCTGACATTGAAAGAGAGGTAGGGCAGGAGCAGTTAGCTCACCCTAAAAATTGATTAGCACATGATTTGATTAAAAGAAAGTGCATTTTCTGGTTCCATAGGGAAGTGTTTTGTTTAGCCACTAAAGGGTCTATAAAGATTAGAACTAGGACTTATTTTTGCACCCTGTGGCAAACAATAAGAGCTCAATGGTCCCTATCAACTAAGGAGTGGATGAGGTTATTGAAATTCGATCAGTTTGAGTTAACCTCATCCGGGTGGCATAAGGGCAGTTTAAAAAGAGATAAGACCAAAGAGAAGATACTGGATGACTTGAAGTACTAGTTGCAGCACTTCAAGACCAAAGTGGAAAGAGAATTTCTCACTCTCCCTTCAACAATTGCACAAACTATTAATGATTATACTTAGCAAACTTGGCAAGATGAGTGTGCAATAAGGCCTAAAAAGATTGTGGATCAATAAATTGTCTTAGCTAAGGTTGAACTGTGGTTTATGATGGCAGTCCATTCCAATATCCAAAATTTGAATAGAGATGCAATGGTCACTGATGATGTTTTTGCATGCTTCCCTGAAGATAGAGATCAGAGGGAGTAGTATGAATTCTACATGTAGACCTACCTCTCTCTAAGGGAAAGCCAAGAAGTGGTTGAGATTGCCTCTCAATGTGCCTTATATGAGTGGAGGCAACACACTGCAGAGCAAGCTGCCCATGCTATTGAAATGGCAGAAGTTGAGGCCCTCCAAAAGGTAGTAGAAGTCAAAGTGAAAGAAGAGCCTTGCAAGGCTGATTTCAGAGCATATAGTGTAATGATAGTAGGTCCACCCAAGACACAAGAGGTTGAGAAGGTAATTGAAACACCTCAATGTCATGTGAGCAGTGAAGATTGGACAGAAATAGATACTGGAGATGAAGAGGAAGAAGAAGAAGGACAACAACAACAACCACCACAACCAGCAATACCAACACCACCACAACAACAAGAACAACAACAAGAGGAAGAGGAAGAGGAAGAGGAGGTCATTCCAAGTGTTGGATAGGAGGAAGGGCAATCTGAAAGTAGTGATGATGAACTCACCCTAGGGGAGTTCAGGTGAGTTCATTCATCAATACAGATTGGCCAACCCTCCTCCTAGAGAATCATCAGTCCACAAGGAAGCTCCTCCAGTTGAAGAAGTGGAAATACAAATAGAGATGCAGGTAAACTTAGGGTTTTAGGTTTAACTATTTGTTTGTTCTTGTTTATTTTTAATATCTCCCTTCAAGTGATTTAAAATGTTGATTTGTCAATTTCAGGAGGAAGGAAATACTATTGGAATAGTAGTTTCATTTTCGGAACCCCAAGACAGTGAAGGGGTGAATCAAACCATCCTTGAAGCCATTCAGTTTGCTTCAGAGGAGGGTCAGGTAATAATTAAAATTGCATTCCCTTCAATTCTATTTTAGGTTTTTATAGTTTTTACTCTCTTTTTTCTTTTTCTTTTTTTAAGTGTGAGCTAAATTCCTCAAAGAAGGAAGGAGAAGAAGAAAAAGAAGGACAAGAGGAAGAGGAAGAGGCTACCATCAATCCTCCAGCTTCAAGTCCAGTGCAAGAAGATTTTGATTTAGGGCAGACAGAGATTTCTACCGAGCAACAACCAAGATTTGGTGGAGAAGAAAATAGAGCCTTAGGGATCTATTCTCCATGAACTGAGCCACACACAACTGCTGTAGAGGCATCAACTCCATCCTCCCCCACACATGCAAAACAAACTCAGCAGCTAGGCACAAATTCAGTGATTTTCAAAGATGCTGAGGTTAGGGCTAAATTTTAGGTTATTAGGGATTATGATATTCTCTTCAGCAGACCAGTGGATTTCGATTTGATGGATGAAATCAAGGACTTACTGGAGTTTCAGGGGCTGCTGAGAATTATCCCTAGGTCAAGTAATAACTTCAAAGCTAAGAATTTAGTTCCTGCATTTTAATATAATTTGCATGAGGAAGATGGAGTTCTTGTTTCCAATGTTACAGATGTGAGCTTATATTTACACCTGAATTCTTATATGAAAGCCTAAGATTAAGGGATGAGGGTGTAGAGATTTTAGAATCCTCTACAATGGTAGATTGGTCAAAATAGGATACGGAAAACTATATGGCCATAAACCCTCGGACTAACTTGTTTAATAGGCTGAAACAAATGACACGGAAGGCTCATATGGTTGCCTTAATTCTAATTAAAACAATATATCAAAGATTTGGACATGATGTTGAGTTGTCCACCTTTGTAAAGATTGCAACATATGTAGTATTAAATAGAATTTAGGTGAACTAGTATAAAATTTTCATTTCCAAGATCACAAGCATCAAAAAGAAACTATTCTATGGTGATCTCATCTACCAGTTAGTGTCTAGTTCCTCTGATCTATCAGCCTCGGAAATTAAAAAGTTGAAATCTAGAGTATTAACTGCCAAGGACTTGAAACAGTTTTCTACAGAGGATCAACTCACATCTCAGATCCATAGTGAACCATCTACATCCCAATAGAGAGGATTAGCTTCAATATCAAAGAAGGTGGACACTATGTTAGATCAATTGGCAGTTCTAAAAGAAGAAGTTGTAGAATTGAAATCCAAACTTCCAGAGTTGTAATTAAAAATTTTCTTCTGACGATGATGATGTAATTCAAACATTTGGGGAGAAAACTCCCTCATGCTGTACCCTTTAACATTTTAAATGAAATTTGTTTTAAGAATTTGATTTCTATATACTTTTTTAAAATTTGTGTATGTTATTTTTAAATTTGTGTCCTTAATTGTTGTGTGTTTTAAATTTGAACAAATGCCTTGGTTTTATAAACCCTTGAGAAATTTCCAATTCACATTCTGATGGATAAATATTCATAACACTCGCTCAATTAAACCATTTTAGAGAAATTAAGCATTTTATGAACACACTTGTTTCAGTCGTGCAATTCTATGAGTTGCATTCTTCTTTTAACTCTTCCTTCATTAATTCACCAAATTGTATTTATCTTTAAAAGCCATTCAAATTATAACTTTTAATCTCACATAGATGATTAACATTGTTTAATTTCAGTGAACCATATACTTAACAATTGCATTTTCCAGCAAACAGGACCATATTTGGTTCACAGGGCAATAACCCTCGCATAAGTCTATGGGTAACCCAAATAACCCTCATACTTATATGAGGTTTATACCCATAGCACTTTTATAAATTTTTTTTTTTTTTTTTTTAAGAATACGACACAACTCGAGGGTAAACAAAATAATCCTCGAGCTACTCCAAGGGTAAATAGGATAACCCTTGAAGTGACTCCAAAATAGAACATAGTAGCAGTTCAAATAGAAATTTTTACAAACATATTATATTTTTTTGTTTTTTTTTATATATATATTTTTTTACTCTCCTTCTAAATCAACTAACACCACCTCTTTTCTCTCTGAAAATTTTAGAAAATGCTTTAATCTTTGACCATTAACTTTAAAAACTTCATGACTTCGAGGATCTTCCAAATCAACTGCTCCATATGGATAAACATATTTAATAACAAATGGACTAGTCCATCTGGACTTCAATTTTCCTGGAAAAGAGTGTAGTCTTGAATTATATAATAAAACTTCTTGCCCTTTTTCAAATATTCTATGTAAAATTATTTTATCATGCCATGCTTTCATCTTTTCTTTAGCTATTTTTGAACTTTCACAGGCCATATTCCTTAATTCCTCTAATTCCACTAATTGTCTATTACTACCTACTATTTTTATATTTAAATTTAATTGCTTAAGTGCCCATAATGCTTTATGTTTTAATTCCACAGGTAAATGACAAGACTTCCCAAATACTAATTTATACGGAGTTGTCACTAATATTGTTTTATAAGCTGTTCTATATGCCCAAAGAGAACCATCTAACTTATCAGACTAGTCCCTCCTAGTGGTATTTACTACTTTTTCTAAGATTCCTTTAATTTTCTTGTTAGCACTTTCAACTTGTCCACTAGTTTGAGGATGGTAAGGGGTAGCTAACCTATGTAACATTCCATATCTTTTCAATAACTTTTCAAAGTTTTTGTTACAGAAATGAGTTCCCCTATCATTGATAATTGCTCTTGTAATACCAAATCGAGACATTATATTAGATTTCAAAAATCTAATTACTATTATAGAGTCATTAGTTTTAGTAGGAATTGCCTCGATCCATTTGGTAACATATTCAACTACCAATAGGATATAAACCAAACCATTTGAATTTGGAAAAGGTCCCATGAAATCTATACCCCAGACATCAAAAACTTCTACTTCTTGGATAGGATTTAATGGCATCATATTTCATTTTGTGATTCTCCCTAATTTTTGGCATTGAACACAATGTTTACAATATTCATATGCATCTTTAAACAATGTTGGCCAATATAGGCCACTATGAAGCAATTTCAAAGTAGTCTTTTTAGCTCCAAAATGTCCTCCAATGAGTTCATCATGACAAAATGACAACACTGATTGAGTTTCTATTTCTGGGATACATCTCCTTACAATCTGATCAGGGCATTACTTAAATAGGTAAGGATCATCCCAAGAGAAATATTTAACCCTTGAAAAGAATATTTTCTTGTCTAAATTAGACCAATAATGAGATACTAAACCTGTAGCCAAATAATTAACTATATCAGCATACCATAGGCAGGAAGTTAGCATAAACAATTGCTCATTTGGAAATGTGTCATCTATTAGCGGATTAGACAGGAATGAAGCATCTAACCTTGACATATGATCTGCCATAGTGTTTTCACAACCTTTCTTATCCTTAATTTCCAAGTCAAACTCTTGCAATAACAAAATCCATCTTATAAGCCTTGGTTTAGCATTTTTTTCAACTAACAAATACTTAAGTGTTGAATGATCAGTGTAAATGATAGTGTGACTACCAATTAGATAAGACCTAAATTTTTCTAAGGCAAAAACCACTACTAGAAATTCTTTTCAGTTACACTGTAATTAATTTGTGTTTCGTTCAATGTCTTACTAGCATAATATATTACTCTTGGTAGTTTGTCTAATTTCTAACCCAGGACTACACCTAAAGTATAGTTTGATGCATCACACATTAATCAAAAGGTTGAGACCAATCGAGTGCATAAACTATAGGTGTTGACCCCATGCTTAAACATGCGGATCGAGTGGCAAGCCGGCCCGCCGCCGGCAAACCGGTAAGAAAACCTGGCAACCGGCTCCCCGAAACCCATACTTAAACATATGGATCGGGTAACCAGCCGGCCCGCATGTTCGTATATATTCTGGGTCACAATCCATCGAAACGTGCCCGCATCCCCTTAGTCTCAGAACCATGAAACAACCGGCTCACCATTCGCCAAAAGAAACAACCGGGACCTGGAAAACAACCCGGCCATCATCCACAGCCTGTTGCCCAATACTTACACGCTCCATCGTCCAACCGGCCCATCACCGGCTGCCACCTCTGACTTACCCGACAGCCGCATCCACAGCCGGCAGTGAAAACAGTTTGCAGCAGCAGGCAGCACATCCGACTCAAGAAGTGCTATCCGAACCTTTGGGACGAACTACTGACCCCAGGAGTATTGCAGGAAGGTTCATCTATTAAATTAGGGTAAAACATACTACCTATTGTTTGTTCTATAGGTTGATCTTGCTGCGGGGTAGCCATAATTGTTCTTCTTGTAGGTGTTCTAACTAACCTATGAGATGAATCCCTAGACCAACCTGACATACAACATTTAAATGTAAAAGAAGATTTGCTTATGTATCGTCATTAAATAAGCTTTAGCTGCCATTTCATGTTGTCATGCATAGATACATCTGTTGACAATAATACCACAACTGTAGTAAATGATATAAAATTTTAGATTTCATAAATACGCAATAAACAACAAAGATGTTCATTTAGTTTTGAGCACAATACAATAGAGACATTCCAAAAGAAATAAAAAGATTGCACAAATTCAACAAAGGAATTTTTGAAGCAACCCAAGGCCAGGTTCGTGGGTAAACACTTTTACCATCGAACTAACACATGGGTAACAGGAAATATTACACACAATGTTGCAGAGTATTTGCATAGGGAATTAATTCGTGGAACCACATTGTAGAAGCAGGCAAGGATAATTGATGAATAAGTTTAGTATTGCAGCCTCCATCAAGTAGTTAGATCATGTAATAATAGGAGGCGTAAGTCTACCCTCCTGATGCCCCAGAAAGTTTTGCGAGATGACGCCACCGGCAAGGAAGCTGGCGGTGGCTGTTCGGGTGTACGAACACCTACAACCTGACGGTGCCCGTTTCTTTTTCGGGAGGCGTAAGTCTACCCTCCTGATGCCCCGAAAAGATTTTTGGGATGACGTTGCCGGCAAGGAAGTCGGCGGTGACCGTTCGGGTGTACGAACACGTACAACCTGACGGTTCCCATTTCTTTTCTGGGAGGCACAAATCTACCCTCCTAATCCCCCGGAAAGATTTCTGAGATGACCCCACCGGCAAGGAAGCCGGCAGTGGTCATTCGACTGCACGAAGAAGTACAAACCGACGATTCTAGTTTTCTAGAAAATACAAGTCCTCTGTTAAATCCCCCATGCTTTAACGGACAACATTTGCACAGATGGTTCGTGGAACCAACCGGCTCACCACCGGCAAGCTGGTACAAATAACCGGCCACCGGTTCCCCGAAAACCCATCTTTGCGCAGATGATTCGGGGAACCAACCGGCTTGCCAGTACAAATAACTGGCCACCGGTTCCCCAAAAACCCATCTTTGCGCGGTTGATTCGAGGAACCAACCGGCTTGCCGGTGGCAAGCCGATACAAAAAACCAACCAACGGTTCCCCGAAAATCCATCTTTACACAAACGATTCGGGGAACCAACCGGCTTGCCGCCGGCAAGCCGGTACAAATAACCGGCCACCGATTCCCTGAAAACCCATCTTTGCACAGTTGGTTCAGGAAATCAGTTGGCCTGCCTCCGGTGAATAGGTATAAAAACCGGTAGTTGGTCCTCGATCTCAAGGAAATGTAAGTCTACATTCTCGATGCCCCGGAAAGATTTTCGGGATGTCATCTTCGGCATGCATCCTTGTTGGTCCCGGCCAAGTAATAATGCAAGTTCTCATCTCTATTATGGGGATAGGACGCGATAGCCAGTATATCTAACCGACTGTCCGGTGGCCCCGAAAAGTTTTCAGGGAAAGGTCACATGTGGCCAGACTGACTATCGTAGTTTTCAGTTTTAGAGCCGAAGAGAGGCCGGGATTGCCTGGGCTATCTAGGGGTGCCTAACACCTTCCCCAACAGTACCCTAAGCCATGTATCCAGTTCTCTCATGTTACACGATTTTACGTAATTCCCGTGGTTTTATCGTTTCGATAGTGGAAGGACACTTTCCCATCCGATTTTCCTTGTTTTCTACCCAAAAATAATGTGGCGACTCCGTTCAATGAGCCATCAACCACACATGGTGATGTGCTCACACAAACACATTTCAATTCTCTGTACCTTGGCCCATCCGCTGGTGGGGCCGGTGGAAACCTGTGGGCTTCCGGGTGATAGCCGGATGAAAGAGGGGGTACAAAAACTAACTAAAACTATACTAGGCCACTTTCGTACGGAACATGACTACACTTAGCAAGTGTAGTAAGCCTTTAAACCCCTAGGTTACCCTAGTGGTAGAGTTGTGTCTCCAGAGGGTTTTCAGTGAATACACCCACAATGTCCAAAGAAACAAAAGAAATAAGATATAAGAGAAAGAAAGAAAAGCAGAGAGGAGAGAAATAGAACCAACCCAAGGATCATTTGAATCACTTGTTGCTAGAACAATTTCAGGGGGATGAGGTGGCTCAGTCTTACAACACTCCCTCTCCTTTCCCTTAAATCGAATAGACTCGTTTAAAATGTGAACAAGAAAACACACTTTCATGAGAACCAATTGTCTTGTGCAACCAAGAGGAATTCGCACCCTCACTACTCTCAATCAGAAATTAAATCATTAAGGCAGGCACACACATCTCACCAACAAAAGAGGGTAATTTGAGATACTCCCATCCTTTCTAAGATATATTGGAAAAATGCTCTTGCCGGTAGACAAGGGATAAGACAACAATATACCATCACTTAGAATGTTGACTTGTTGATATAGTATCATTTCACTTCATTCTCACATCTCGAATGACTTCAAATATTTGCCTTTTTCTACTCATACTAACATTGATCCCTTAAGTTTTCTGATTCTTTCTCTATAAATATTCCTCATTTTCATTCAATATTTTTCAGTACTTCTCTTTTTCTTTCCTTTTTTTTTTTTTAACGATACAAATAAAGTAAATGACATAGCATTTCACTTTTAGAACTAATAAATGACCCATAGTCAATTAAGTTCACCTCCTTATATCTCCATAATCTAATTCCCAAATGAACTCCATGGTGCATTAAAGCTCAAACCCTTGCTACCTTCCTTCACATCACCTCTAACTTAGAAAAGTTGGGAGATATCTCAATATAATGCACACCAAAATGGAAAAATTTCATGTCATGATTAATTTTTGTGGTGGCACTCAACATAGTTTATCTCTCCACTCAAATAGGGTAAAGAGAAAGAAATTGAATCCTCTTTAGAAAATTAGGTGAACAAGGCATTAATTCAAATGAAACAGGAAGACTCAACCCATTGCACAAGTTAATCTGAAATCTATCTCATCAAAGGGCAATAGATTATTTGGAATTAGCTCTAGAGATTCTCTCTCAATATAATAGGGTCTTCCCATTAATTCTAATAGCAAAACTTGAAACTCATATTCCTCAAGGTTTGTCCTCGAGAAAAACATAAAAATATAAAAGATATAAAAGATGCAAAAAATTTAAAATTTTGCACATTTTTAAACTATTTAAACTGATGAAACATAAAACTGAAATGAAACATAAAACTGAAACATAAACCTCCCCCCATACTTAAACTTTGCATTGTCCTCAATGTAAATAGAAAAGTTCAATATGAATAGCAAAATTTATAACAAGTATAAAATAAAGTAGACTTCTCCTTCATATCAAGCATATGAATGTGATGCATGCTAAATAATGCATTGAACTCATTATGATAAACCATTTGAAATGCATGAGTAATGCTATCGAAATTAAATACCAGTGCTATGCATCAATAAGATATGTTGAAAAAGGAGTGATATTTTCTTAAAACAAAGAAATAAAAATAGTGCTCCTATAGTGCTAAGCTTGTGGACTTGTAATGGCTCACAAGAAAACCAGGTGGTTTATAAACAGACACCACCAAACTACAGCCTCATTAGCTTAAGTCGAGTGGTGTTGCACATCCCCTCCATGAGCTATATGCCTATCAAGTACACGGGGATTCTATAAAGATTGGCTTGGAAGAGCACCTTTATTTCTTAGGTTCAGTGAATTCAATATTTGGTTCAATTGTGTTTCAATTCTTTTAATAGCTTGATCATGTGCTACAATTTGGGGATTCAATTTTAATGTTGAATCTACTTTTTGCAGTAAGTTTGATATTTTTTTCTCAAAAGTCTGATCATGAACAGATTGATTATGATTTACATTTAAAGAACTATTGTTCATTGTGTTTTGTTCAATAAAAGGTTGTCCTACAGATTGAGGTGGTTGTTGGCCTGTATTTTTCCATAAAAAATTAAGATGGTTCCTCCACCTAGGATTATAAGTAGGATTGAAATTTGAGTTGTTACGTTGATTATAGAATAAAGCATTAACATATTCAAAGTCATTTAAGATAGGACAGTCTTCTACAACATGACCTATGGCAAAACAACTTATACATTTAGGCATGGTAGGCTCAGTCTTTTGTTTAAGCTGTAACTCATCAATTTTATGTATCAAGCTAGCCATCTTAGCCTCTAAAGCAATATGTGGTTCAACAACATGAACTCCTCTAGGGGTAGGAATTTGTTCCTGACTTACTTCAGTAGCACTCTCCCATTGGGCAATTCTTCAAAAAATTTCCAAGCATTTTCTATTCCTTGGTTCAGGAATCCATTTTGACTCAGATTCTAAGAGTGTCTTGGTGTGGTAATCAATCCCTTCATAAATAGTTTGGATTTGGGTCACTCTCTCTACTCCATGATATGGGCATTGGGCTAGGAGATCTCGAAACCTTGCAAAATATTTCCAAAAAGGTTCTCCTAGTTTCTATCTACAATTTAAAATTTCATTTTTCCTTTTAATTGTGACATGCATTAGATAGTATTTTTCTAGAAATTTAGAACAAAATTGATTCCATGTGATAATTGAATTTGGTTGTAAACTGTATAACCATCTTTTTGCACTATCTTTTAAAGCAAAAGGCATATACCTCAATTTAATTGCATCAACAATTACGTTTGGTACTTTCATCATATTACAAACTTCATTAAATTCTTTTAGGAACCAATAAACATCTTCTTTTTCAAATCTATGAAATTTTGGTAATTGGTTGATGTAATTAGAATTTAATTGAAATTTGTCATTAGGGCATCCAGGTAGTGTGATACAGGAAGGTTCATCTATTAAATTAGAGTAAAACATACTACCTATTGTTTGTTCGATAGGTTGATCATGCTATGGGGTAGCTATAATTGTTCTTCTTGGAGGTGTTCTGACTAACCTATGAGATGAATCCCTAGACTAACCTGACATACAACATTTAAATGTAAAAGAAGGTTTACATGTGTACCATCATTAGATAAGTTTTAGCTGCCATTTTATGTTGTCATTTGGTAGGTACATTTATTTACAATAATACCACAATTGTAGTAAATGATATAACATTTCAGATTTTTTAAAATATGTAACGAAACAACCACAATCATATAGATTTTGAGCATGATACAATAGAGATGTTCCAAAGGAAATAAAAACATTGCACATGTGTTCAACAAAGGAAAATTTTGAAATAACCCACGGCTAGGTTTGTGGGTAAACTAGTTTACCCTCGAACTAACACATGGGTAAATAGGAAATATTACACATAGTGTTGCAGATTATTTGCATAAGGAATTAACTCGTGAAACCACACTGCAGAAGCAGGCAAAGATAATTGATGGATAAGTTCAGTGCTACAGCCTCCTTCAAATAGGTGAATCCTGTAATAATAAAGATCATCCCAAGCATAATAGATAAGAGTGTCTCCATTAATGAAACAGAAACCCTTGATTTTTCCTACAAAAGGAATGTCAAGAATTCCTAGATTTTCCAGTTGCAATTCAATGTAGACTCGACTCCATTCCCAATTTTCAATGTCCTGTACTTTCCAAATTTCGAATTTCATGTCATCATCCCACCATCTAATTAGACTTAGCGATTGAGGCTCTCCATTGATTCCTCCCAGTATAGCCAACTCAACTAAATCATAGAATGAACTTGACAGTGCTCTGATAGGGTATCGAACAGGTAAAAGCCTCACTAATACTTCTTCAATATTGATGGCAATGACATTAATCTCATTAATAAATGTAGTGGTACAATTTGTTACCAAATAAATAACTCCTTTGATAATCACATGGTTTCTGTTGTTTGTTGGTTTTCCTCCAAAATAAACTCTTCTGATAGGTTGCCATTGGTGTTTATCAAAATGATAAACCAACAAGTATTGCCAATTAGTCCACATTCGGGGTTCGTCCCAACAAAATAATTTGTGCATTATCCTTTTATCAGTACCCTTAAATGTCAAGACTGCACCTAATTCATGCATCACAAGTTTATCTCTGTTAGGGTTTGGGAGTATTAATTCTACATTCATAGTTGAGTTCTTAATCCCAATATCAGATCTGTTAGAAAATGGCTCTCCATAATATCTGTAAATAATTAGTCCATCATTACAACCTAAAATATTTTCAATTCCTTCCAGTGATGTAGGTTGAATGCCTGACTCATAATCAATTCCATGGTATAAATATTTTCTTAAACGTACATCATAACAAATCACTCAACTGATTGTATTCCTCATTTTGTATGCTTACCGGGAACAAAAGTAATGATTTGAAATGAATGCTTTGGCACTTTTGCTAACACAACTTAGTTTTCAAATTTGTCTCACTGGCAAATAGCTTAATATCGTGCACAAGATGTCTACAAGGATCTCCATCGCTCACTAAAATTCATTAAATCCAAACACTTCATTAAATTAGCACTTAAGCTCAACTCGACACATCTAATAATCATGAAGTAAATGCATAATGTAAGAGTATTAATATGATTGAAAATGACTACATAATAAAATTTCTGAAGATCCTGTCTACTGTAGTTTACCCTTGAACTAAGTTCAAGGGTAAAGGTGTTTACCCTCGGACTACCACATGGGTAAATCCAAAAACTGTTAAATATTTACAGATCTTACCATCTGACCGTCCCATTATCCCATTATCCTTATAAAAATCATTAAGGCCCTCTTGTGCATTAACCATTTTTCTCACAACCTACGTTCACAGTACTCTCCTCCTCCCACGATACATCATGGCTTCCACCTCCACCTTAGCTCCCTCTGCTCCAGCTTCGAACTATGAGTGGATTAAGATGCTAAACTTCCAAAAGTTCAGAATGAATGCAGAAATGTGGCACAATGAGGGGCGACGCAAGCTTAAAGCCGTAATCAGAGAACTGTGATGCCTCTTTCATTGCTGAAATGGTGGTTGTGGCAGCACCAATTGCTGGGCTTCAAGCTCCCTTACTGAGCCCTAATGAGAGGCTCCAACAGAAGGAGAATCACCGGACGACGACACGATTATAACTTGCTGGAATTTATGGTATGGACAGCAACAACACCTCCTCTTAATGTCCCCTTCCTCTCCTCTTCAAGCTCCCATTCTGAGCCCTAATGAGAGGCTCCAATGGAAGGAGTTGAGGACGTGAAAGGGAAGCTCGTGGTGCTACAAGGAGATGGGAAATGGGGCTGGACTTGGAAAAGATCTTGATTTGTGGTGGAAGCCCTTTTTGCTCGTGGATGGGAGAGTGGTGATGTGGGTGCTGGAACATGGAAAATGGGGGCTAGAATGGATGGACGTGAGTGGTGAATGGGTGGAATGGGAGGCTCGTGCACAAGATAGGCAGGAGGATGGGTTGTGTGTGAAAGGAGGATGCTGCTGGAAACCATGGAGAGTAGAGAGTTGGAGGCGTGGAAGAGGAAGGAGCCCTACCTTGTGCATGCTTGGGAGGGAGAAATGGAAGGATGTCAGCTGCTGGAGGTGGCTGGAATCCCACGAGCAAAATGGCCAAAAAGAGAGAGAGAGGTGTGGGATTTGGGGGTTTTTTTATAGAGAAGCCCTAAGGTGTGGATTGATCTCCATCCTTGATTTCCAATTATTTATCCTACAAAAGTCAAAACAAACACATCAAAACATTCAAAGAAGCTACAAAAGTAAATAAAGTTCATCTCAAGAAGGTTGGATTCATTTCCATAAGCATTAAATCATATA
>JAMKPZ010002346.1:0-30143 GCA_024699675.1 Amphibolis antarctica
ATGGTTTAATTTTATACTTACAATTATTTACAGGTGGATGTACTTAAAGTGGTTCTAATGTTATGTTAAAATGTCATCTTAAAATCAATTGACAATAAGTAAAATGATTCTTCATATATTAGGTCTAGTTCATTTTTTACATTTATCAATGTAAGACTATTTTAACATTTTCCCTTACTTATGGTTTAATTTTATACTTACAATTATTTACAGGTGGATGTACTTAAAGTGGTTCTAATGTTATGTTAAAATGTCATCTTAAAATCAATTGACAATAAGTAAAATGATTCTTCATATATTAGGTCTAGTTCATTTTTTACATTTATCAATGTAAGACTATTTTAACATTTTCCCTTACTTATGGTTTAATTTTATACTTACAATTATTTACAGGTGGATGTACTTAAAGTGGTTCTAATGTTATGTTAAAATGTCATCTTAAAATCAATTGACAATAAGTAAAATGATTCTTCATATATTAGGTCTAGTTCATTTTTTACATTTATCAATGTAAGACTATTTTAACATTTTCCCTTACTTATGGTTTAATTTTATACTTACAATTATTTACAGGTGGATGTACTTAAAGTGGTTCTAATGTTATGTTAAAATGTCATCTTAAAATCAATTGACAATAAGTAAAATGATTCTTCATATATTAGGTCTAGTTCATTTTTTACATTTATCAATGTAAGACTATTTTAACAGTACCTATGCAAAATGTATATAGCTTTCATTATTGCATGTCTAATGGAATAGTGAAATATTTGCATAAACTAAATAATCATTGCTTCTTTATCCAATGGTATTAAAATTCAACAATTTTTGTTAAATTTGAGATGAGAAATTATTAGTGAATTTTAACATAGGCTAAGTAGAAACTTTAATAAGTAGTCAATTATATTCTACTAGTAATGTCATTAGTTTTTATTTTAAAAATAAAATATCAATAAATAGTAGGTTCCTGTGGGCATCTACAGGAGCTTTGTCCTGTTTTACAATTTTAATTAAAGATAAAAGTATCTTTGCAGGAAATTTGCAGATGTTTATGACGTTCAGAGGTTTGTGAGAAGCCTGGAAGATGCTGTTAAGGTGAGTCCTGAGCTTCCTGAGGAATTAGCAGATACAGTGCCAGCAATGGTGAGGATTCCCAACAGAATAACCCAAGGCTACATCATGAAAAATATTCAACCACTCTTTGAGAAGACAAACCATGTAAGACTTTCCATTTACTTCCCTTCCACAAACATGAAAATGAAAGAGAAGGATAAGAGTGAAATGCAGTCAATTGGCTGCTTGGCTATGTTTGGAGTTCTCGATCTGAAACCTGAACTTAAGGACGCAGTTGACTTGGTGGTCGATCGACTAAGAACCTTGAGCCGCAAGTCTGATGGGCGATTCATTTCAGTTGATCTGAGGATTTACACATTAGAGAAAAAAGGATGCCATGACAGTGGTAAGAGAACTTGTTATGAGCCTCGGGAGGTCGGAGATTTCCTGAAAAGGATGGGATTTGATGGGGATACAACCATCTATGTGACCCAAACTCCATGGCATGATAGCCTAAATGTTCTAAAAGAAAAATTTCCAAAAACATATACAAAGGTCAGGGAAACTATTTTTCTAATATTGTTGCCGTTGTTTTCTTTCAAGTAGAAAACTGATTATATGATGAAAATTCCTCTGAATGTTTGGGCTTGATTAATTTAGAGCAATTGTGTGCTTGCATGCAGTCTACTATTTCTCATGGAGACATTTGAAACCAATGGTTGCAGGATGAAATCTTTCCATCTGAGAAGAAGGAACTGCTGCTGAGCTTTGGAGATATTGAACTTGAGAAAGTCCTTGATTTCTACATCTGCTCGGAAAGCAACATCTTTGTCCCTGCGATTTCCGGCATGTTTTATGGAAATGTGGCTGGAAGGAGAATAGCTTCCGGGAGAACACAGATTCTTGTGCCAAACACAACCGTCGATGCTTCTTCTCCTTCGAAATTCATCTCGTCCTATGTCTCCAAGAAGAATCACATAGCATACTTGTGCTACTGCTAGCCATCAAATCCCAAAGGATTTAAGCAAATCATGTAGCATAATGTTTGACTCCCATTCTTAAGTCTGTAACCATGCTGTACTTTTCTTTAATCTTTTGGTTCAATCTATTACCACTAGTTTGCAATCAGAACCTCTGTTGTGATCCAAATCAATCTATTTCGGGAACCAATGTTCTGATCACATGAAATCACCAAGTTGTTAGACCATTCATTGCATTTTTCATGACAATAATGTTCATGCGACCTTTGATTGAGAATTGGAGAGTGGAAGAAAAAAAACTAATGGATGATGGAGTCTAATTTGCAAGAGCAATATAATATGTGGTGAAGTGGAAGATCAATGAAGTCTGCACTTTTGAGATCTTTATGTATCTTTGGAAAGGAATTGAAAAATCCTAGTGTTTAATGGTAGATTTTTGTAAGGTTATACAGAGATTAATTAAGCTCGATCACTCTTTGAAGGCTAAGACTACTCAAAGTTAAAATGTCAAAAATTTGTAGAAGCTGAACAACCTAGAAAACTATTTAAACTAGTTTCATACAGAGAAAATAAATCATTAGAATCAATTCACATAGATACGTGAAAAGAATAGTGAATTAAGTAGATTATGTAAAAGGCAGTTTTAACTTTTATAGATGACTTTTTTAGGTATTGTCAAATATGTCTTATGAAACACAAAGATGAAGCCATGAAAAAATTACTAATTTATAAAGATATGACTAAAATACAAACATGTAAAATTAATAAAGAAAATAAGGTAGATAGATATAAAGAAAATAAGATAGGGAGATAGATTAAAGTGGGGAAGTGTATCGGTGAAATAAGGATTAAGTAGTTAACTAAACTTGCTAATATAATTTTAAAGATAAAGAAGATGATAGATAAACAAAGAAAGAGTTCTTTAATATCTATGTTTAATAGTAAAAAAGATACCCAAGTAATAATTATTGTAATTTTAAGTGAAAGAGGTATATTATAAAATTTAAAAATGAAGAGTTTTGCATTCTAAAATTACATATAATAATTATCTACTATGGTTGTATTTGCTTCAACTCTAGTCAAGAATAATTCCAATTTGAATTGGTATTGTAGCTATACCTTGGAGGAGTAGTTTTCATATTGAAGACATTTGTTTATTAGAATAATACTTGTTATAAAATTTCAAATTTACCCTTTTGGAATTTTTTTTTTTAAAATGTAATGTAATTAATATTTGATAAGTGTTTATTGTTTGTATTGATATTTTATTTTTATAAACGAATTTTAATATTATAAAGGATTTTTGAAAGATATAATTTAAAATAAATATTTAATAATACATTTTTCAAAATTTTGACATATTAATTAATCATCTAGTGATATTATTTTGCAAAATCATATATATGTTTAACCATAACTAAACATATTTTATATTTTACAAAATTTTTAAGATAATCATATTATAATATTTTTACTTTTACATTACACAATACATTTCGCTATTACATATCACATTCAATATTACATATTACATTTTAGCTTTTATTAAACCTATTATTAGTCATGTTAAATAGGTCTAACAGGTTGTTTTGTAATTTTCACCATTAAAGTAGAAGGAGCAGGAAGTGATTTACGACCTTCTGGAATTATTGAAAAATGATTTTAAAAGAATTAATTACGCTTTCAACGAAGAACTGCTATAGTATTTGAAGCAAAAGTATTTGTTTAACTCTAAATATTTGTAAACAAACACAACTTAAGTTTACACTTTTTTGAAATTAATATAAAATAAATTATTAAATGCATTTCATTTAATTGATTCCACTTACACCAACTCTTCCAATTTCATTAATTATATAGCAACAACTCAACTTTTTCTCATGCCATTAGAATAAAATAACATGCAATATAGTAGGAATTGAACAAGAAGGGAGGAGAGACCTGACGCCAGAACTGTGACAAGTCTATTCGGATTGAATCAAAGGCTTTGTTTTGTGAATATTTTACTTACCGTGAAGTAACTTTACATAAATTTTATACATATCATTATTATACAAATTTTACATACAAGTTATCGTAGAACTTAACTCCATCTATTTCATTCTTTTTAACTTCAATTTTTCGTAATTTTTAAAGTTAGAATAACTTGTTATCAAATGAGGTTCAAGATCAATGTCACGCAATCAAAGGTAGGCAAAAGAAAAATAAAAAAGGAAAATCATCTTGTTAGAAACAGTAATAGGTAATTAAAAGAGAGATTCAAGTCAAACAATGCCAGAATTCCAACGACGTAAATTTGAATCAATAGATACAGAATTAATTTCTGCAGTATTGAAATTAGAAAGATTTCTAGTATTAATTTCTAGCCATCAACGAGTCTTTTAGGTAGATTGGATCTTTTTAAGTTCTTTATCAACATCTCTTGCCGAAGTATCAAACTAGAGACATGCCAGATTTAATGGAATTAAAGGATATCAAAGAGATAATCAACAAAGGCCTACCAAAAATTGAATTATTCGTATTACACTATAGGGACCAAGTTAAGGCAAAAATAAAAGAAACTCAGGCAATAAAGGATAATTTAATTAGATCTAATTAATTAATGAGAGGGAGAGAGCAGAGAAGATAAAATCATCGTATTAATTAGAAATTGTGATGATCCTTTAAAGGAAAACATCAGATTAAATTCGAAATTTCACAATCAACGAAGATATGCTTACAATTTTCTACTTTCAAAGTACAAATAAGGGAAAAGAAGTTTGATGTTTATATAAAACCAAACAAAAACTTCAACTTTCCAAATTTGCAAAAGGGGGAAAACAAACATCACCATCTGTTAGATTTTTATAGCAACTCGAGTTATTAGTATATAAACCATTTGCTATAAGATTCCACACAATCCTATCTTAATTATCGTTTAACTCAACTAATGGTAAGTTAAAATTAGAAATAAGAAGGGAGATAAGGGATCTCCTTGTCTCAGACCATTCAAGCAATTGAAATAGATATCCTTTAAGAGATCCATTGATTAATACAGAAAAACTCTCGTAAAACAATACACATTTTAATCCACTTTTACCAACTGAGGGTAAATCCTGAGCCTTGAAAATAATTTAAGAGGAAATTTCAATTAACATTATCAAAATACTGACTCATCTCTCAAGTACACAATGTTGGACATCTTTGTGGATTTTATCTTGTTAAAATTAATTGATTAGTAAGAAATAACTTACAAATGATATAAAGATTTTGATTTCACTTATTATTTTAAATGTGAAACTATTTTTTATAATATGCTCTTATGTTTGTGAGTTTCTCATTAAAATATTATACATAACATTTTACGTATAGTGTACGTGAATTGATTTTGATATTATGTAAATTTTATTTTATTAAAATCAATTGATTAGCGGGAAAGAACTTATAAGTGAAATAAAGATTTCAATTTTACTCATTCTTTTCAATGTAAGACTATTTTTCTCAATAATACATACCAAATTTCTCAAATCCTCTCATATGTACTTCAAAAGTTTTTGGATATTAAAATATAAATATTTAAATCAAAAATAACATGTTTTGGACATGAAAAATACAAATATCTAAAGAAAAAATTAGCAAAAATATGACATTTGTGCATATGGAAAATGATGGGAAAGTATTTTTCCATCATTTCCCAACCAAGGCCATTTATATTTTCATTTCTCGAGTATCATTTCTCATCTCCTCACCTAAGAATAAATGGAAAAGTACAAACTCTTTTTAATTTTTGTTATTTCCTGTATATGTATAAATATCCTTATTATTCTATAATTTTTCATCAAATCTCATTGTTTTTATTTTCTATCGATTCCTAAATTTATATCATTTCTTTTCACGTTATTTTTGTACACACAAACTGACCATAAAATATATGGAATGCCTTATTACTTGTGCGGGAAATATTCAAAGAAAAAAAAAGTGAAATGCCTGGTTACTTAGGTAAGAAATATTTAAAATCTGAAATGTCCAACTATCTGAGCAAGAAATTTGGAAAATTTTGAAACATTCCGTTACAAGGGCGTGTTCATTCCTTTTAGATGGTCTTATTTTATTTTGTGATAATAGAATTGAAATATATCAAATGTTACATTTAACCTTATTAATATAAGCATAAATTTTTTAAATACTAAATGCATTTCTTTTATTTATACATGATGACAGTTTAATTATAAGGTATTTCATGATAATTAATGAACCCAGAAGTAGTTCGCAAGATGTTTAAAATAAAAAAACAATTATAATAATAGTGCCCATGTAAAACAAGTAATAACTTAGTATACATGCATTATAGGAAAATAGGTCTTTTATAACAATCATGATTGTCACAAAAGACCAGAAATATTATTACAAAAGGCCATAAATCATATATATATATATATTGTCAACACATAAACATACAAATAATTCATAATACCACAATTTACAATGAAAATATTAAAAATTTATACAAGTTTTTCACGAGAATGATTTTCTACCTAACTATTTGGTGGTCTACTTTAAAAAGAAATTGTATATATTTTCTTTGGATTCGATCACAGATGACATTATAGATATGAAAAGCCATAGATCACAATTCTAATTGAAAAATGGCAATTTTTATGCATCCTATTATGCAAACTTAATTCTTTTCCTCCGAAACAGTCATATGTCACTACAAATTTTTAAGGCAGTTATGAAATTTTCATGTTGGTGAACGTTTTTGCAAATTTTATATTTGCAAACAAACATCTTTGCATGCAGACACATTTTATTTAGATTTAATTACAGATGATTTTACAGATATCAATCGCAGAAAAAATTCTGCTTGACAGAAGTATATATTCTATGACATTATAATTAGATAGGTAACTTGATTACGAATTTGTGTTGATATATGACCGATTTTTTTTATGGAGTAATCTTATCTTATACATGAAACTCATCCTTTGAATTTATTAAAAAACACCTATAATCCCAGAACTAGAGTTGTTTTCAATCCCATCAAAGAACATTATGTGAAATCTAAATATTAATATTCCACCTCTAATCATCTATGTGAAATCTAAATAAAATTCAGCAAATTACTGACATCTGGAGACATATTATAGAATTTTCTTTTCATAGATTTTTTTTAATCATTAGATTAATTCTTTTTTCAACATAAAGTTATTGAGATTTGTTACATTAAAATCAAACGACTAATGAAAAATGACTTACGAGTGTTATAAGAATCCTAATTCACTACATTTTTGTCAATGTGGCTACATATTCACCTCTAATCATCTATGTGAAATCTAAATAAAATTCAGTAGATCACCACCTAAAGACATGTAAGAGGATTTTCTTTCTATAGATGTTTTTTTAAATCATTGGATTAATTTTTTCTCCTCCATGAAACTCTAGAGATTCATTATATTAAAACTAATTAGCTAATAAGAAAAAGCTCACAACTGTTATAAGTGTTTTAATTCACTACATTTTTTCAATGTAGCTAAATATTTCACCTCTAATCATCTATGTAAAATCTAAGTAAAATTCAGTAGTTCACCTAAAGACATATTAGAGGGTTTTCTTTCGATAGATGTTTTTTTTAATCACTAAGTTAATTCTGTCTTGAGTATGAAGTTATGAAGATTGGTTATATTAAAACTAATTGGCTAATATGAAAAAATTCACAAGTATCATAAGTGTCTTAATTCATCACAGTTTTTTATTGTGAAATTATATAATTTAAGAGTCCTTACACTTGTGAGTCTTTCGTTAAGTTTAGGTGTCTTACATGTGACATGTTGAATTGACTCTAATATCATATGAAGATTTACTTTATTAAAATCAATTAACTAGTTAAAAAAAACTTTCATGTATGTAAGGTTTAAGTTTATCATATTTTTAAAAATATGAAACTATATATTTCAACGCAAGTTTGGTGTATGTCATGTAGAAGGATCTAAACTCATGTGTGTGATGGAATTGATAAAAATATTCTTGGAGAAAAGATATCATTGATTGAACTTTGAAAGTAACTAACTCACAAAATTAAACAACTCAGTGTTTAATCTAGATATGTCAATGAGTTGTGTTAGACTCTAGAATGATCTAAATTTTTTGTAGGTACAATATTATTCATGTCATGTCGGGTCTTGTTTGATTTTTTGACTGATACCCTTGGCATGGCCCATTTAGCATAGCCCATTTAGACTTATGTCAAGCTGTGCCGTTGGCAAAGTTTAATTTTTAAATTTTTAATTTTATTAAAATTTAATATAATATTAATATAATTTATAAATACTAAATGATGATTAAATGTAAGATTTAAACTTACAATTATATATCATTTATTGATAAACTTAAACTATAAGGTATATAATATATACAATTTAACAAAAGTATATTAAAAAAAAAAATTAAAAAAAATTATAAATTTATTTTTATGTCATGTCAAGTTACGTGTCAAAAACATGTCGTATCATGATGCACAAAAATATTAAAATACATGTTAAGTATAATTTATCAAATCATATCGTACTGATTAATAACATAATTTAATCATATTAAGCCATGTCCGTTTAATTAGTATGTCTTTTTTTAGAGGTAAGATTTAGTAATGTGAAGTACATACTTTTTTAAAAGATGTACGATTTATAATGATAATTTTTATTATAAAATATTAAAATTATCTGATAAATTTATTATACATTATAATAATATTTAGTAACTATCATTAACATAATACATGCTTTAATAATATGTACTTTTATTTTTTACTATATATTACAATAGCCTGTAATAATATTTGTCAAATAATTTTAATATTTTATATTAAAAAATTATATCAAAATACTTACACTACAAATTATATAACTTTTTAAAAAATATAAATCTCACTTTATCTAATTACAAACGAACACACCTTAATTAAACAAATTAAACATGATTTAATTTACACCTCTAATTCAATCTCAACTTGAACTGGGCCTAGACAGATGCAGCTGGAATACTAGAACTGCAGTGTTTTCTGAAACGATCAAATCAAAACCTGTGACGTTCCTGACGAAGGTAGTTAGGCTTGTTTTAAATTTTAATTAATTAAAATTAAAGTAATTTTGATTAATTTAAAATTATTTTAGTTTTTATTTTGTCGCTTCTCAGCGACGTTCCTGACGAGTGTTTGTTTGGACGTCCTTTCAGTGATTATACAGTTCAAATATTTTAATCCTATTATCTTTTACCGCACGGAAAAAAGAGAAAAAGATGCCATGTCTGTCACGTTGAGCGCTGCACAACGTGCTTCACGTTGTCGGCATACCGAAGAAGGTGGCGGTGGTGACGTCCGTGTCCTTGAGGGTGGTGTCGGCGGGGATGGCAGAGGACAAGAGGCTGGTTTGGAAGCCTAGATGATTCGATGAAGTAGACCTCTAGACTCCTTGATTAATTCTATCAATGCCCGCACGTCGCAGCGTTGTCCTTCTCCTTCCCGATTATATTAAGAATTTTGAATAGTATTTTCTTGTGGTCGTCGTTGTATTGAAAAGGGTGAAAATAAAGATCTAAAGTCATGAGTACAGCTGTGCAGGACGGAATGACCCATCAACAAACCTCTTGTAGCCTTTTCCTCCTCCGTGGTTTACGTGTTCTTCGCGTTTCCGTCGTTCGCCGAAGCCGGTACCATTCGCACACTGTTCCGGCGAGGTCTCCCGGCAGCCGCCGACCCGCCGCCCTTCTTCCCTTGCCTTGCCTCGCCTCGCCTCGCCTCGCCTCGGTTGGTGTTAGCATCTGGCGGTTCGGATCACGCTACGCGTCGTGCCGAATGAAGAGGCGGGTGCCGGGTGAGGTGGGGTCCGGTTTGACCGCCACGTCACGACGTGTTTGACTGCCGACTGATGGCACCGGGGAGAGAGAAAAAGAGAGGGAGAGGAGATGTGGAGCCCACGATTACAAGAGTACGTGGTTGGATGGTGAACCGTACGCCGCTGATCACCGACAGATGTGGATGAGATCAGGGACGGTGACGAGAACGGAGAACCGGATCTGCATGTACGGATAAGCGGGAGGGCGAGAATTAATCGATCAGCGCTGGTTAAATAAAAATTATGACCTCCAAAAGTACACGAGAAGATCTTGGATTCTTCGGGGCCTTGAATGTGCAATGCTTGGACCTACCACAAAAGTTCACCGTCTCGTGGTATAAAAATGCCACGAGTCGGAAACATATTGTCATCATAAGCTGCGGAAGTTTGTTCTTTTCTTTTTTTTCTGAAATTAAAAGGAGCGGTATGGGGAAGGGAGGGGGGCGGTGACGAGAAGACGAGAGGTAGCGCTAACGCTTGCTTGGCGCGAGCGACGAGAAACGTTGTTGTTGTTGTCGGAGCGCTGGTCCTTTTGGTCGTCCGTCGGTCCGATCAGAAGGGTCTCGGCTGCTCGGGGGGAGGGTGGGAGAGAGACGTGCGTTCTGGCCTCCGCTCGGTGGTTCGTGGTGAGGTGCGTCCCCAGGAGGAGGAGGTGTAGGACGAGGAGGAGGGCCAGGAGGAGGAGGACGACGACGACGAGGGCGGAGGCGGCCAAGATGGTGTACTGTTTGTGGCGAAAGGTGGTCTTCCCCGTCAAGAGGGCTCTCGTCGCCCTGGCTGCTCGTGTCAAGCCCAGAAAACCAGGTGAGTGAATCATGGTGTTCTTGGGTATATTAGATCCGTCGCCATTTGTATGTATGATCTGTTTCTATTTGATAAATTTGAAACCTTACCATATTTAGGCAAAAACGTACTGATGATATATATCACCATATGTTATCATGAACGATATGTGCTTGATTCATCCAGTGACTGGAACCTTTATAAATTTGAAACCTTTTTCGTAGGGCGACCTTGTGCGTTCCAATATATGCAGCTTATTCTGATAGCTAGCTACCTCAGCTCAGAACACTGATCGATTTATAGGTTATAATTTACCTGTGATCGACTCTGGAGTTCTTAACTCTCCAATTTGCTTGGAAATATTTGAGTGTTCTTTTCCATTTTCCTTCATCTTCGATCTCCCTAGCTATTGTCCTTCAAAATCTACATTTAATTCCTTAAGCGATGATGAAGGTATAGAGAGAACAATAAATCTAGTTAACAACGAGGGATGTGGACTATGGAATTAGATCAGGACAAGGGTTGGGTTCCATGCCGAACACCTTGCCTTCCCTTCAATCTCGTCCACTCCTTTCCCACAGCTCCCCCATCAACTCATCCTTGGAGGACCACCATATCCTTTTCTCTTCCTGGGTGGACCATATCTAGCCTGTTGATGAGACAGGAAAATTTAGAAAAATTTATATTTAATTTTAAAAAATTAAAAATAATTTAAATTTTTAATATTTTAATAATATTTTTTATTTATTTTTCTTTTCATTGAATTACAGAACGTAGAAATCCCCCCTTAACTTTATTTGTATCTCCCCTACATCTTCCCTTACTTGCAGTAAAAATTCCATTTCCTAAGTGTTGGTATGAACGTCATGCATGCTTAATCTTAACTAAACATCATCTTCTATGTAATTATTTTATTTACTGCAATTAAGTACGTTGACCCCAATTGATCGATAACACTATATATATATACACACACAGAGAAAGAGACACAGACACACATATGTATATGCACAGTGATGGGCCATGTTAATTTCTTGACCGGTGTTTGGATTTGCTATGGTACAGGAGGTGGGCTGACAATTCTCCGCAACGACGTGCAGACCTGTGGGTACGAAGACGTGCAGGTGATGTGGGAGATGCTAAGGAGGTTGGAGATGGAGCTGGCGATGACGTCTCCGCCGAAACTCAAGCGGCCATTCTGGAGGGTCTTCGCCGACCATCTACTTCACCATCGCCCAGCCGGGGCTGCCAAGTTCAAACCCACATAGAAGTATAGATATACATGCATATACACGGAAGGAAGGAAGCTAAGGAAGGGAGGCGTTGTAGAAGAACAAGCCCATGAAACTGGTCAATCCTGTTTCGATCCCTCACCACGTACTTCAGCAGCAAAATAAAGCCGGAGAAGAAGGCTGTTGTAAATTCTACAGATCGTATGTGAACAGATCGAGCATGAGAGTTGCCGGCAGAGACGGCGGAGATCGATTTTCTACCTTTCTTATTGTCGATCCTTCTGTTTTCGAGTTCAGAAAGCTGGAAACCCTCCCTCCCTCTTCCGCGGATTTTACCACCTTTTCTCTCTCGATTAATAATACCAGAATGTATTTATATATATGTATGTATGTTCGTAAATAAAGGAAAACGCATTTTACGTCAATTTTTTATAATTTCTGGATATAATAATAATGAATTTTTGCAGTCGGTGTTTTCTTACTGGGGGCCTTTTGGGAATTTCGCAAGGAAGAGACCTTTGTTTTTTCGATCTGTTCGAACGTGACAAAAGTGGGAAATCAAGAAATTTTAAAAAATTATTATTATTTTAAAAATCAGAAAAAGTGTACTGATATCTTCAAATAAAAGTGAAATACAAACATTCAAGTCATCCCTTTTTTATTTTCTCTCTTTTTCTTATTTTTCTCTTCTTTTACCTTTTACTTTTTATTTTTTTAATTTCATTTTTAAATTTTTATTTCTTTTTTTCTTGGGTTTTGAACTACAAAAATTCGTATGATTAAAAGTGACAAAAAATCTATGATATTTTTTTCTAAAATTTTATTCTATACAAATATCAAAAAATTTAAATTCTCTCTCTTTTTTTGTTTTTGTTTTTACGTATCCCTCGATTGGTCCTTTTTTTTTTTTCCCTTATCCCGCCGGTTAACCATTTTGCTCCCATTTCTTCCCCTATTCCACAAAGCTAGGGCACACCTGTGGAGGAGATCGACATCGCGTTCGAGCTTCCATGCGTGAAGGGAGCGGCCTACGATTCTGGGAGAGGTATGTGGTGCACGAGGTAGGTCTTTTCATCACCTCTCCACCTTTGTTGTGATGGGGTAGAGTGTAATTGTTTCATTTTTTTTCTTCCCATGCACGATTTATCCAAAGCGCATAGAGGAAAGGTCAGTGAGCTCTTGGGGGTGTGGAGGGATAGAGTGCGTCAATCTCACCTCCATTTCCTTGTGGCGTGGTTGTTGCTAGACGAACTACCGACGGTTATTTTGGTCACACATTTCTACTTGTGTGAAATGTGACTTATTTTAGGGCTCTTTGGGAATAAATATAGATTTGTGGTCGACCTGTTCAATGGGCGATGTTGGTCTCAGGCGAGAGTTCATAGTTGGCATTGGTCTTCATTGCATTGGTGGAGCACAAGAGGCATTGGTCTCAGGTGAGTGTCCACTAGGTGGACATGGGTGGACTGCAGGCAGCGTTGGTCGTGAACGAGTGTCCACCAGGCAACTGTTAGGCAAAGGAGGAGAGAAGAGGAAGATGGCTAGCTTCAAAGAAGATGCGCATGCTCGGCAACTTGATGAAAATGAAACTAGTTTGATAAGGTTACAAGGTAGCAAGGAGAGGTTAATATAGACCCCTGAACACAGTACAAACCAAAATAAGACAAAATGCATATGTTAAAGAAGGGAAAGATAAACGTTGATGTTTGACACCCCCTGGCAAACTTAAGGTAGGGTAGAGACTAGCTAGAGTTTAGACAGGAAACATTGGAATGCTTCTCGGAGAAGATTCTTGGTGAAGAGGTTAGCAATCTGAAATGGAGCAGAGATGTGCATGCTGAATAGTGAGTGCACAACGACAGATGAGGTTAAGTGAACATCAATGTTAATGTAGTGTGTGTTGTGATAGCTGATGGGGTCGTGCGCGAAGGACATTGTTGAGTTGTTGTTGGAGAGGATGGCCAAATTAAAAGAAGAGGCAGATGAACCCTGAGCTCATGAAGGAGATGATAGATGGAATGGAGGTCAGCGGCAACAGAGGTGATCGTGAGATACTTGGAGTCTGTGCTGGACCTCAAGATAGTTGGTTGTTTTCGAGTGGTCTAGGAAATGAGATTGCTTTCAAGGAATGGAGCACCATGTGGATGGATCCCCCACCCAATTGGTGTCGGTGTAAACAATGACAGGCAAGGAGGCAGATGGTGTGAACTGTAGAGTGTAATCAAGCATGCCTTTGATGTAGCGAAGAATACTTGTGACAGTGGTTAGATAACTGTAGCAGAGAGCAACAGGTACTATAGATTGGCTACCATTTGGTGGTAGAGCGTGGACTAGGGAAGAGGATCACCATCATTGAGATGCAAGTGGGTATCAGGGGTCAAAGGAAGTGGCTACCAGTGAAGAGTCTTGCATTCCAAAGTGGCGTAGAAGCTCCTTTACGTAAGACTTCTGCAACAAAAGAAAAGAGTTATTGCAGTTAATAAACTGAAGGCACAGAAAAGAGCTGAGATTGTCGAGATCGTGGCAATTGAAAGTGGCGGTGAGATTACGGATGTACATTTCAATGACACTACAATCAGGTCTGGTAACAATGAGGTTGTCAACATAAGCAAGCAAATAGATCAGCTAAGGGTTGAGAAGGTTGAATAAGGAAGGATCAATGCGGCTGTTAGTGAAGTGGTGATCTAGAAGGTAGGACTGAAGTCAATGGAACTAGGCACATAGTGATTGCTAAAGATCATAAACAGACCGATGAAGCTTGCAGACATAGGTGGGTGAGCAAAGTCCATAAAACCGTTTGGCTATTGCATGCAGATAGGTTTGTCGAGATATCCATTTAGAAATGCATTGTACACGTCAAGCTATTAGAGAGGCCACTGATAGTTGATGGCAAGGGCTAGGAGGACTGCAAGGTGAGTTGGCACAGAATGGGGTTGTAAGTGAGGTCGAAGTTGATGTCGTGTCGTTAGAGGTAGCTTTTTGTGACAAGTTGTGCCTTGTGACAGTCAAAGGAGCTGTTGGCATTGCATTTGGTGCAATATACTCATCTGTAATCAATGGTCCGAGTGTTAAAGGGAGGCAGAACCAAGGACTAGTTGGTGTTGTAGATAGAGCATTAATGTATTCGTCAAGCATCGCTTAAAGCTAGTGAGCAATGCGATTGGTTGCTCGAAAGGTGGTGGGTTCATCAGTCATCGTCAGGGTCGAGGCTAATAGAGCGAGGTGAGACTTTTGATAAATCTCAATTATGGACCTTAAGCGATGGGGTGAAGTTGAAAGGGAAGTGGTAGCTAAAGAGTTGTGGTGATGGTGAACCGGCAAAGAAGAAGTAAGTGACATGTTTATAGGTGGGTGCATTAAGGGACTAGGAGAGGTGAGTGGTAGTGATAGGTTGGGTGCCATTGGGTTAGAGGGAAGGGTGAATGTTGGTATTGTAGTAGGTGTGGGTAAGGTGCAAGGGGATGCATCAAAGGTCGTGGATGTTAGATGACACAATGAGCGATGGTACGACACGCAAAAGACATGCGGGAGAAAGGAAATTAGATGGCTGTGTGGGAAAGGATGAACCACTTGGAACTTGGATTCATTGAAGGTGATGTGCCTTGAGATAGAAAATTTGTTGGAAATGGGGTCGAAGCACTGATAGCGATGGTGATAGGCGTGCTATCCAAGGAGGATACATGACATGCTACGCGGAGCCAACTTGGAGCTTGGCTAAGGGATCTAGATAGAGCAACTAAAGCATTGTAGAGAATCAAAATCGGGATTTTTGTAGAACAAAAGATTATAGGGATGTTATTACCGAGAGAGCAAGACAACAATTGATTGATGATGGTGACAGCAATAGTGAAAGTGTTGGCCCAAAAACTTAGCGAGAGAGAGGAGTATTGGTGAAAGCAGTGACCAACTTGAATGACGTGGTGGTATTTTCTTTTGATGGTGTCGTTTTGCTTGGATGTCCCAAGACATGTTCGCAGATGGAAGATCTTGGAGTCTTGCAAGTATTGTTGAAGAGGGTGGTTAAGAAACTCGCCATCATTGTTCGTTTGAAGGAACTTAATGGGCGTGGAAAGTTGTTTTGAAGCTATATGATGAGATTAATTAATATATGAGGAACATTTGATGTTGCGATTAATGGAATTAACAACCCAATATGAGTATAATCATCAACCATAAGTAGATAAAAACGATGTCTAGATCAGGAAAGAATGGGTGCCAGTCCCCAAACATTGGTGTACAGAAGGTGGAGGGGAAGGGAGGAATGTTCATGGGTGTGTGGAAAAGGGAGTTTCATAGCCTTTTCGGTGGAGCACATGGTGCACTTGTTGTGCTTGAGATGATGGATGAAGTGTGTCGACAATTGGTTTTGAGAGATCTATAGAGATCATCCATAATGTTGTGGATGACATTCGTCACTATTTCTATTGGGTTCATCACTATATATATGTGCATCTATAGTGATGGATGCATTAATTCATCATTAAATCCCTACTATAACGTATCTTATAGTGACAGATGCATTGGGCTTATAATGATAGATTTTTGGGCTTTTAGTGATAGACAAATCCATCACTAAAGGCCGCTTTTCTTTTAGTGCAAGGGGTAGGAGATGGTGAAAAAAGTCAGTATTTATATTGATAGAAAAACTTAAAATTTTTCCATATTTTTGAGACACAAAAGTGCTTGAAAATTCAGAATTTTTTTTTGGATTTTCCTTTTACATGATTTTCAAGGGGCCCAAATCCTCCCTTAGGTATCTCTAGCTCCATATTTCCATATATGTATATATATTGCATTTTTCCATATATATATATTGCATATTGAGCTTTGAGATTGTTGTGTGCTTATGTAGAAATAGTGTTGATGCATTATCATTCATGGCTTAAAAAAACTTAAATCATTGATATGACGTACATGTGAACAATGGTTTTCTTTAAAATGCTTTGAGACGCGATGCATGTGAATAGTTGATTAGATTATCATTACATTGTTGGCTTGACCACAAGTGGTTAAATTATGGTGTTTTGCACAACATGATGAACTTAATCTCTTTAAAGTGTGGTGTTTTGCACAATATGATGAACTTAATCTCTTTAAAGTGTGGTGTTTTGCACAAATTTGGAGCCCTATCTTAGGTTAAAATGCCACTTTTGGCTTTTGTGACAAGGTAAAGTGTGACTTTTAGGTCCCATCTTTTATCTTTGTCCTGATTTCTCTACTGCAATGCTCCCTCTTCTTAATGTTTAATTCTAGCTGATATGTATTCATTTTACATATATAGAAGATTTTGGCAATGGTCTGGATGCAGCACTGCTGTTCATGTTGGCATTCCAATGTATACATATCCGAAACAATGCCACATGTGAGTCAAAATTGCATTGATTGATGGACCTTTGCTTTGTAGGCTTTTTATTGGGCTTCATATATGTATATAGGCCTACACAAGTTTAATTTATGTATTGGGGTGAAGCTTAATTACATGGGATCCTAGCTAGACTAGGCAAAAGCATTAACAATATAAAAAGAAAGCTTAATTATATGAGGCTCATTGGCCTCCCTTGTATGATGATTGAACACTTTGACAGTCACAGGAGAATATAGAAATTTTTTTTTTTTTTTTTCTTTCTTACCATATATTGATACGATGAACAAGTTAATTTGCTCATGGCTTAATTAACATAATATATAGATAGATTTCCAGAAGTTTTACAGTTATTTAATAACATGAAACTAACGGTTAAAAAAGGAATCAACTTTTTTACTTTAGGAGGATCTATTAGTAGATTATGTAATAATATACAGCCTGATAGAACTAGATCTTTTATTGAACTTGTCTCTAATGTGCATTTATTGAATGATATGGATGAAATCAGATGGCTGTGTTCGAGTACAGGTTCTTATTCGTGTAAGTTATGTTACAATTTTTTACAAATATTCTTTTGGTTGCTTTTACATGACAAGGTTTTTTTTTTTTTTTTACGTGACAAGGTCTTAACCAAGTCGAATTTGATTAAGAAGGGATGCCTAGGAAATGCTATTTGTTCCTTTTGTGGATCTGACAGAAAACTGCCTTGTATCTATTTTAAAGAATGTTTTATAGCAAAGAGAATTCTGGTATTGTAATATTCATTCTTATACGCATTGTAATTTTGATGCTATGAAAGAGTTTGTATGCTATGTAAAAAACAATGGTTTGGGTAATGTTTCGTGTAAAACTTAGAACTCTATAATATTAGTCTTTTGTTTTAATTTGTGATTATTTAGGAACAATTTAATTTTTTGTCAAACATTACCAAACATTCGAAATCTATTCACCGACTCTTTTAACTGGACACTCCTGTGGATAGAGCATTCAAACTCTATTGCTGGTGAACATAGGGAAATGCTTACTAATGTGATGCAACCTCCCCAATTGGTTGTAGTAAGGGCGAGAGTTGAATCTCTGATGGTTGTCGACATTGATCCCTTGCCATTGGTTGTGGTAGATCCAGGGAATTGTTGGGGAGAACATGACAAAAATGTCCAGTGAAGAATGATGTGATGATTGAATGGTTTTTTTGATCGTGATGATTTTTTTTGAATTTTTTGAGGTTGTTTACTCTCCATTTTGAAATATGGACATTGTAGGTTCTTTTCGGATGCCTTGAACACTTACTTTTGGGTTTGTATTGCTCATAAGGTCTACAACATATGGTTTATGTTTTAATGCAATATTATCATTCAAAAGAAAAAAACATAATATATAGATAGATGAATAAGATTTTGAACCTTGCACCAACCATGACTGCATAGGTTCTTTGCTCTCATTTCTAGAAAAAATATCGACATTTATGATTGGGACTCCCTTGTCTATGGGTCAAACACGGCTCATTCCACGTCAAATCTCTCTTATATATTTATTCTCGTAAGCAATAGTTTTAAGCATGTTTGCCAAGTCCAACGCTCACATCACACGTGTATCTTTCTTGCCCTTTCCAGTCCAATCCGACTCTTCTCGTGACAGTGGTGTTGGAAATTTAGATTTTATAATATAAACAATAGATATATAATATATACACACACATATACATATAGAACGTAGTTTGAGAAGAGTTTTTGGAGTTAAATAAAGTTAAAATTAGAATTAATTTTATAAATAAAATTATAATTATATAGTAATTAAAACATTAAGGTTATAAAAATTTATATATTAAAATATGTAAAATAATAATAATATTAAAAATAATTTTAGGAGTCAACTGTAATTGACTTCAGAGGAAACCATAGAGAGAGAACAAATAATTTCCAACTGCGGTTGGAATCTTTGATCCCTCTTTTGCACCATTCCATCTTCTTTCGTGACCCATTATGATGATGACATGAGTAAGTTTTTCATTGGCATATATCAATTGAAGTTGAGGTCCACCAAAATTGAGTCCCTTGGGTATCACATATCAATCAAAGTTGATCGTCATTTGATTCTAACCATTGGGTATCACATAATTAAACTTAGAGGGTGGGAATGAAAAGTACCCACTTTGAAAGAAGGGCTATGTCAAGGTCTTTAATAAATTTTACTTAAGTGATATCTTAGTAGTTGAAAGATCTTCATTAAAATTTATAGTCTCAAATTTGAAATTCTATTAATGTAGCAGAATTATATATCTTAATATAATAATTGTTGAAAAAGGTGTCTAATAAATTCATAGGTGCGACTCACATTTAAAATAAAATTCATAAATTAAAAAGAAGAAGAAAAGCTTTTATCTTGAAAGTAGTACCTACGACATTGATGTTATAGGTGCCTACACAGACATCTTAATTTTGCTTGAAAGAAAAGGTTATCTATCTAATTTAATTGATGTTTTGCATCCAATTTATGATTCATTTGAATTTTGTTAAAGTTCATCTTATAACTAATAATTTGTAGTAAGATAATAAAGCACACAATGTTATAAAGTCTAAGCTTAACTAAATCCTTATTGATGTAAACTTTTATAGCCCAACACTCTTTGCATGTACCTATATTAGATTTTAATATCATGTTAAAATTTATCTTAAAATCAATTGACAGTTAGAAAATGAAGCGCAATGTTATAAAGTAATGATTCAACTATAAGTGTATGCATGATGTTGTAATTTGATGATAATTTTATGCTCAAATTCATATTTCCTTTTTCGATTCCTATGTGTAAAATTAGACGTTATTCATAAAATTATTGAATTTATATAGTTGAAGCTAGAAAGTCTCTATATGATGAAATCTTTAACCAATAAGCTTCTCTTAAAACAATGCTTATTCTCTCTTCGTATGCAAGAAGGTAGCTCACTAAAGGAGCATCTTGATTAGTTGAACACATTGCTAATGAAGTTAAGAAATATCGATGTCAAGATTGAAGACGAAGATGCAGCCCTACTGTTATTAGTATCTCTTCCACAATCATATGAGAATTTTGTGCAATCATTTGTAATTGAAAAGGATACAATTTCTCTGGAAGAGGTAAGATCCAATCTTCATTCTTGTCAATTACATCATATGGCATCGAATGGTAGTACTAGTGTAGGTACATCTAGTTCAGAACATTTTGCAATAAGTTCTAATAAAAGATGAGGATGATTAGATAAAAGGGACAAAAGGAACAAGTGAAGGTCGAAATCAAAAGGATATCATCCAAATCCAAAGGACATATGCAATTACTGTAAGCAACCTGGACACTAGAAAGTAGATTGTCCCAAGAAGAAATCAAAGGAGCCAATTGTAGTTGTAGCTCAAGATGATTCTTCATCCGAACCTGATATAGCTTTCACAATTTCTGAAGGTGTATATTCAACTAATAGTTGGATATTGGATAGCGGTGCATCACATCATGTGTTTGGTAAGAGAATGGTTTTCTACTTATCAAGAAATTGATGGTGGAAATGTTTCGATGACCAATAATTTAGTCTACAAAATTGTTGGCATTAGAACAATTTAGATTAAAATGCATGATGGTGTGACAAGGACTCTATCAGATGTTCGACATGTTCTAGGTTTGGGAAAAAAATTAATATCCTTGATTACACTAGATAATAAGGGTTTTAAATATTCAGGTGGAGATGAAGTTATTCGAATCACAAAGAGAGCATTGGTTGTGATGAAAGGTATAAAGAAAAGCTCAATTTATATCCTTTAAGGCTCAATTGTTATAGATATTGCAACAACAACATCTTCACAGTCAGATTAGTCCATGCTATGGCACATGTGACTTGGACACTTAGGTGAAAAAGGAATGACGATTCTTAGTAAGCAAGGTTACTTGGATGGGCAAAAGTTTTCAAATTTGGAATTCTGTAACACTATGTATTTGACAAACAACGTAGAGTTTAATTTCAAAAAGGTGATCATAATACCAAAGGGACTCTTGACTATATCCATGCAGAATATTGGGGACCCTCTCGGGTTCCATTTTTGGGAGGCTCAAGGTATTTTCTTTCACTCATTGATGATTATTCAAGGATGACATTGGTGTTCTTGATGACCATTGAAAATTTCAAGCAATGAAAGATTTTAGTTGAGAACCAAACTGAAATCAAATGCCTTCAGATTGATAATGGTATGGAGTTTTGTTTACATGAATTCAATAATTTCTGTAAAAATGCAAGATTCGCTCAGCATTGCACAGTGAAGAATACACTACAACAAAATGGCATAGTAAAGCATATGAATAGGACTTTGCTTGACATGCTCATTGTATGATTTCCAACTCTGAATTGGAAAAACATTTTTGGGTAGAAGCTGTCAATATAGCTTCTTGCTATTTGGTGAATCGATGTCTCTCTAGTGCCATGCAAAATAAAATACCAATTGAGGTATGGTCAAACAAACTTGCTATTTATTTGAATATTAGAGTTTTTGGTTGCCCAGCTTATTATCATATTAATGAGGGTAAGCTAGAACCAAGAGCAAAGAAAGGTTTGCTCATGAGGTATGACATTGGTGTTAAAGGATTCAGAATTTGGTCTCTTTCTGATTAGAAGGTTTTACTTAGTAAGAGTGTTACATTTGATAAAAAGTCATTGCTTCATCCAAGTGTGTAGGTTCCTACATCAAAAAGGTAGAGTAGTGATCTCAAGTAGGTGGAGCTCCAAATAACTCCAAGTCAAAAAGATGATGATTCACCATAGTCAGTTGAGATGTCGAATGTCACCTCAGATGGTGAAGGGCAGAACAGATCACAGCCATATTCGATTGCTACTAATAGACCTCAAAGACAAATTGTTCCACCCAATCGTTTTAGGTATGAGTCTATGCTAGCCTGTGCTCTTCAAACAGTAGAAGGTGGAGTCAGACGAGCCATCCACTTATCAAGAAGCTCTCAGAAGTTCAGAATCTGAAAATTGGGTTGCTACAATGGGTGAAGAAATGTAATCCTTGCATAAAAATCAGACATGGGAGCTAGTCAAACCTCTAGATGGAAGGAAAATTGTCGGATGTAAGTGGGTCTTCAAAAAGAAGACTAGAGTTCAAGAAATTGGAGTAAGGTACAAAACTTAGTTGCAAAAGGTTATAGCCAAAGGGAAGGTGTTGATTACAACGAAATTTTTTCTCTAGTGGTACGACATACTTCTATCCGTTTGTTGTTTGTTCTTGTGGCACATCAGAATTTTGAACTTGAATAGATGGACGTCAAAACAACTTTTCTTCATGAAGAACTAGAAGAAAACATATTTATGTGCCAACCAGAAGGGTTCGTTAATCTTGAAAAGCAAAATCATGTGTGCAAGTTGACGAGATCTTTGTACGAGCTTAAATAATGTTCAAGACAATGGTATAAGAGGTTTGATAGTTTCATAATTAGAATTGGGCTCAATAGAAGCATGTATGATTGTTGTATATATCACAAACAGCTTAGTATTGGAGCTCATATTTATTTACTTCTCTATATAGATGATATTCTTATAGTTGCACAAGATAAGGTAGAAATTCAAAAGCTGAAAGATTGTCTTGGTTTAGAATGAAATGAAAGACTTGGGAGAAACAAATAAAATCTTAAGCATGGAGATTTATAGAGATAGAAAGCGAGACAGATTGTTTCTATTTCAAAAGAGGTATAATATTGAAATTTGGAATGTTAGAAGCAAAGCCACCCAATACCCCTATTGCTGCAAACTTACATTTTTCTATAGTTTTCTCTTCTCAATCAGAATATGAAAAGGAATACATGTCTCGCATTCCACATGCTAGTGTTGTTGGAAGCCTTATGTATGCTATGGTTTGCACTATACCAGATATTGCATTTGTTGTCAGTGTTGTTAGCAGATTTATGAGTTAACCTAGGAAGGAGCACTGGCAGGCTATGAAATGAATTTTCAAATATTTGAGAGGAAAATTTGATGTTGGCCTCATTTATGGAAGAGATGGTGAGTGTTTGGTGTTTGGATACATAGATTCAGATTATGCTACAGATATTGACAATTAAACATCGATGACAGGGTATGTTTTTGCTTTGGGCAGTTTTGATATCAGTTGGAAAGCAACCTTGCAATCTACAGTTTCTCTGTCCACAACAAAGGCAGAATATATGGTATGAAATAGAAGCTGTAATGGAAGGCATATGGCTTGAAGGGTTAATTGGAGATCTTGATTTGAAATAAGATCAAGCTATTATATATTGTGATAATTTAAGTACTTTATACTTAGCAAAAGACCAAGTCCATCATGATTGAACCAAACACATTGATGTTAGGTACCATTTCATCGAAAGGAGAATTAAATTAAAGAAAGTTGGTACAGAAGACAACTTTGCAGATATGTTTACAAAAGCAGTTACTAAGAGTAAATTATTACATTGCTTGGATTTACTCAATATTTACAGTTTGAATTAATTCATGGTAGGGACAACGGCAACAAGAGGATTCAAGTCAAGGTGGAGAATTGTTAAATTGCCTTGAATCAATTTTGGTAATTTCCTCGAGGAGCTGAATAGTTTCCTTTATAACCATTAATTCCAAGGCATTGACACTATTTAGTTAATTTGTTTTGGTGTCCTATTTTTGGTAGGTTGGGAATGTTATAAAACCCTCCTCCAAAATCTAAATTTGTAATCCCTTTGTAATCTCCTCAGAATAGTGAAAAATCTTAATCCCCTATTACTACCTGTGGAGTAGGCTTTGGCCAAACCATGTTAAATATTGTGTGGATGCCTATTTTTGTTTTTTCGTGTGATCTTGATCTTTCAAATCTAATTTTGCATAATAGTTTGATCGTGTTGGACTGTGCCGACCTAGATGGGCATGACCTAGTTGGCATGTATGTACATTGGGAAAGTCTACATGGAATGGTCAATGAAAATAAAATCTTCTCCCTTACATGTTTTTCTTCCATATCATCTTTTTTTTCTCTTTTGCATGTATTCTTAGGTTTCGTTTGTTTTGACTCTATAAAGAAATGCTCTAACTTTGCACAAATCCTTATACACAATCATCGTCATATAAATCTTATATACAAGTTCTTATTGCACAACTTACTGTGTAGAGCTCAACTTAGCTTATTTTATTACTTAATTTTCGTAGTTTTTAATTTTGGAGTTGTCAAAATAAATAATGTTTTATCTTCTTACCTTCAATTAATCTCTCTCTCTCTCTTTCTTGTTCCCTTATCTTTTTTACCCTTCATCTCAAATAGTTATTTGTTAAATTTCAACGTATAAATGTGAAATTTTTGACCAAATCCCCATCTATGTATAGAAGATGATTACAGGGATTAGTCTACACGTCCATCAAGCAATAATTCCTTGATATGATCTTAAAGGATCCACATCCACTACTGGAAAAATGACTTTTTGTGATGGCCAAAACCATCTCAAAAACCTCAAAAATCGTCACAAATAATGTATTTGTGATGGTTTTAAAAACCATCGCATATACTGCACTTGTGATGGCCAAGAACCGTCACAAATAATCTAATTAGCCATCACAAATGGTCATTTAAAAAATTTTTAACGAAAAAAATACTTTGTGATGGCTAAAAATCATCACAAATACTCTAATTAGCCATCACAAATGATCATTTAAAAAACTTTAACGAAAAAAAATACTTTGTGACGGCTATAAACCGTCACAAATACGTTGGGATGGCCAGAAACGCCATCACAATGGCCGTCACAAATAACATTAAAAAATAAAAAAAATATTATAAAAATCTATTAAAATCTTGTAATTCTTGTACTTGTAATTCATGTACCTGTAATATTCTTTATACATGAAATATTAAAAAAAAAAACATTTTACATACCAAAAATTCATACACAATTCACACATTTACTTTTTCATATATGTCCCAAAGTACATACATTATCAATACTTAATAACCATACAACATTTAACCAGTCATACAAAAAAGTATTTATATTCCAACAAGTCCACATTCCTCCATTCCTAAAAGTATTTACATTCCAGCAAGTCCACATTCCTCCATTCCTAACAGCTTAAGTAATAGCATCCTATACAAAATTAAAAACTATTAAGTTGGTGTAAGATGGATACATGCATAAAAGAGAATTAACTTAACCAAATGAGAGCATGACATTAGATATGAGAAAACATAAGACATGAGTTAATTAAATTTCAGCACAAGCATTTTAGTGCATACAAAGAAATTGACAACAAAAAATTTCTGCATTTACTTCAATCGTGGAATTAAAATATAAAACATCAAATCTACAACAAATTCATTGAATTTCAAAATAAATGTCAACATAAGAAATAGCCTCCCTATTTATTAAGTTAATGCCCCACAACAATAATAAAAAATAACACAAAAATAAATATTTTTCAATTGAATTAGTAAAATATCTTACCTTGAAACAATTATCTTCATTCAGGTTTCACCTACAACAATAATAACCAATAACATAAAAATAAAAATTTTACAAGTGAATTAGTAAAATATCTTACCTTGAATTAATTATCTTCATTCAGGTTCCACCTACAACAATAATAAACAATAACACAAAAATAAATATGATTCAAATTTTAAGTAATAAATTAATTATAACAGTAAAAAATATACTTACCAAACTACAAGGCCATACAATATTAGACCCTATTACATCTACCATTCTCTTATTTCTTCCATAAGGCCGTAATAGGGGTGCATTATGATTCAAAACAACTTTAATTACAACTTCACACCATCCTAGGCCTAGAGAAGTTCCCCCAATTCTTTTATTGGGATCTTCACTTAATAACATTCCTCTAGCCAAGATGGATGCACCATTTGTAATTTTACATGGTATACATTGCCCCTATGAAAAAATATTTAACAAAAACATTGTAATATAAACAATCAATAATAACATAGAAATTTTAATACTAATTTACCTCTTCAATAGGTATTTGAGATGATGACAGTCCACATTGATCAGTTGATACTTGAATGTTGTCACGTGTCTATAAAAAAAGATGAAAAATTAATATTAATAAATATATATGATTATATGATAACTTATGTAACAATATTTATCTAATATTACCTATTGAAGAAGTAATTCTTGCATATATTTCATTTGACTTCTCATTTCAACTATTTCGACTTCAAATTGATGCATTTTATTACGATCAACTTGCTTCTCATTGTCGTCTACTAATGTATAATGTTGTATAAATGATTTGCGTGGATTTTTGCCTAACACCTGTGATAGAGTGGGACCTAATCCCAATCCCCTTACTCAACCACGCATTTCTTTGCCAAGCACTTGTGATAAAATATCAAAATCAGCAACGTTTGAACTGCTTCCTTGATCTTCAACTTGGCTTTGTTTAAGTCGTTGAATTTCATCTTACAACAACATGGATAATAAAGATGATAAAAAACAAATATAATAATGATAAAATAATTGAAAAAATAATGTCAAAATACATACCACTTGTGATTGTGATATGAGATTAGTTATACATCCATCTTTTCTTGTTCTGCTCATGACATAAAGTTCACTTCTATCTAATTGAACACCGGTTTTCTTTTTCTACATGATTATTATATATAAATTAAAGACAATCTATACTAAAAAAAAAGAACACTAAACTGGCTTTCAATGAAAAATGGTCTAATGAAGTGATGTATAGATTGACCTCTAAAGTGTTATCCTACCAAAAAATGTCCAACTCTTTTTAGAATAGTTGACAAGTAATAATAGATTCATTCCTTTAAATTGGAGAACATGATAGAATGTTCATTTTCTGAGTTTTGTTGGGTTAAAAGGGAAATGTAACCTAAATGATTGTTTAGGGTTCACTGTTGAATCCTCCCACGAGAAATTAATGCTTGTTATCTCCATCAACAAATACATTGATTCAATTTTAAAAAAGTGATAAATGGCTTATACACATTTTTGGCACAAAAATATTTAAAAGGACACTAAACCAGCTTTTAATGAAAATGATCAAAAGACAATATTTGTGAATCAACATTCATAATTCTACTAATATATGAAAAATATCATCTAGTGATTGTTCTTTGGATACTTGTAAAAAAATCTAAATAAAGAGCTAAGGATACTAAACTAACTTTCTAAAAGAAATGTAACTAAACAAGTCTTAAAAACCCCATACAAAATTATCAAAAACCTAGTCTACAAAAGAATCTTTCTGTAAAAGAAAGAATAAGAAAGATAACATAGCAACAATCAATTTTTTTTCTTTTTTTTTTGTTAATTTGAAAAGCATCAACATCGATGAGCTGATTGGAGGATAACAAAAGCTGCATCAACATGAACTACAAGAAAATCAAAAGAAAATGCCCCAAAAAGGAACATCAGGATGAACTACAAGAGCATTAAAAAGAAATTACTCCTAAATATAATTAAGTTGGTAATAATTAGTTTCTGAAATAAGAAATAAGTTGCTGGGGCACTCATATAGCTAGTGCAATTTTCATGCCCTTGTATACAAGGCAGGAATGGCAAAAGGGCTAGGTATTGGATGCACATATAGTATTGCTTGCATATAAAAAACTAAAAACGTACAAAAAAAAATCAACAAAAAAACTAAAAACCTAAGAAAAAATCACAAAAAAACTAAAAACCTACAAAACATTCACAAAAAAACTAAAAACCTACAAAAAAAAATCACCAAAAAAATAAAAACCTACAAAAAAAATCAACAAAAAATTAAAAACCTAAAAAAAAAAAAATCTCAGATTTGTACTGTAAGAAGCTCCCACGGCGGGAGAGGGCAGCGAGATGGACGCACGTGCAGACAAGGAGGCGAGACAGGCGTGTGACACAAGCACGACATGCCCGCAAACAGGGTGGGGAAACAGGCGTGTGTGAAGAGGGCAGTAAGATGGGCGCGCATGGAGAGGGTGGTGAGCCAGGCGCGCGTGGAGACGACCAATGACATGGGCGTGTGTGAAGAGCGGCGGGGAAGGTTTTCATGGAGAGACAGGCACGCACGAAAAAGGTGATCATGTGGGAAGAAAGGGCAAACGTGGGTTTTATCCCGCCAATTCCATTTGCGACGGCTTTTAAAAGTCGTCGCAAAAAATAGTCATTTGTGTCGACCAAAATATTTTAGCCATCACAAAAAATTTCTTCTATCTTATTAAAGTTTCTTATAACGTTTTTTTGCGACGGCCTTTAAAAGCCGTCGCATTTGATACTATTTGTGATGGCCAAAATAATATGGCCATCACAAATAGGTAATTTTCCTATAGTGATCATTCGTAAAAATAGGAAAAAGAAATGGTTGATCCTTTGGAGAAAAATATTTATTAATCTTATTCTCCAATATATATATATATATATATATATAGGTGTCTATAGAAGTCAATTCTGTAGGCTTTTGTCGATCATGAGATCGACGGGTGAAAATACGTAACTTAAAAGAGAATAAGTTACTCTCTCATGTAAGTGAAATATAAAAATACTCTCTCTTCACCTAAAAAGACATGTACACTCTCTCTTCCTTAACTTTAAAAGTCCACCTACATGCGTATATTTTGAATCGTTGTATTAATTAGTTTATGAAAATTAATTAATTAATTATTAATTACAAATACAGTGATTAAATTTGAAAGAAGTTTGTCGATTAACATATGTGATAATTTAATATTTTAATATGTTGGAGTAAGTGATTAATAAATTATTTAAATCAATGATTTAAATTTTGGATGAAGTGCTAAAATATTTGTGTGGTTTTGTATTTTATATTTTCAATTAATTGATTTAATTATTAAATCTATCTTCAATTTAATTGTAAAATATTCTTATAATTTGTAAAATTATTAATGAAAATATTAGGGTGGATTTGATTTTTAATTAATTCATTTTGAATTAAAAAATATTTTGATTAAATATTAAGTCATAAATTTAAGTAAAATAAAGTATTCAACATTTTCATATTCTCTTCAATCGATAATTTTCCACGTGTCATTGTGTTTAATTTCAATTAAGTATAATAAGGTATTTAAGATTTTCAAATAAATGACTTAATTTGTTAAGATTAGGTATTTAACATTTAAATATTGTTGGAAAGATTTGAAAAATAGACTTTACTCTATGTGAAACTGTAAAGTAAAGACGTTAACTTTACGGCCTAACTGTACAACGCACGCTTCCAACTTAGAAAGTCACGTGTTAATGTTACTAGATTAAGTATGTTTAATATTTAGTACACTTCGACTTTATATTCAAAGGGCTATAGTTGGTTAAATAAGTGTTACATATAAATATAGTTCGTGAAATATCAGTAGAATGTCACGTGAAATTTTAAATTTACACATGTTGAGAGAATCGGCGTTTTATGTTAAAAAACCGGACAATTGTATTAAAAGATCAGCATTTTATATGGTACCTATAGAACCTGTGCCCTCTCTCTCTCTCTCTCTCTCTTTATATATATATATATATATATATAAGGGCACGAGTTCTGTAGACGCCTACAGAACCCAATTCTGTAGATGTCCGTCAATCTCACGATCGACAGGTGAAATTTAAAAACCTAAAAGTTACTCTCTTTCTTACAGGTAAAATTTAAAAACGTACACTCTCTCTTCACCTAAAAAGATGTGTACACTCTCTCTCCTTTAACTTTAAAACTTCACCCACGTGCATATATTTTGAATCATTACATTAATTAACTTATAAATTTTAATTAATCATTTATTGATTACAAATACGGTGATTAAGGTTTTTTAAGTGCTTAATTAACATATGCATTAATTTATTATTTTAATATGTTGGAGTAAGTGATTAATAAATTATTTAAATCAATGA
>JAMKPZ010002347.1:0-58941 GCA_024699675.1 Amphibolis antarctica
GTGGTTCAGCTTTGAAGCTCATCCCCAATTTCCCCTGGTCCAGCAGGTTGTAAGTCCTGTGTTTCTATGAGCAGTCAAGTACTATCATGAGGCTCATCTTGGGAGCTTGACAAGAAGCCCCTGCATTGCAGGGTATCACTCGGGAATTGCTCTGTAACCTCACCACGAACCTGCATTGAGGTGGATGGATAAATCATTGGTGATGTCAGATGTACCCATCCCTATTCATGCAGACCCAAAGAGGCTCCAACATCAAGGTTGTTTGCTCTAGGACTTGGGCTTTGGGATATCTCCAATGTGAGATTTGAAGATCCTGCATTAACATGTGGCCCAAGCACAAGTGAGTCAGCTTGAAGCTCATCCCCAATTGCCCCTGGTCCAGCACGTTGTAAGTCCTGAGTTTCTATGAGTGGTCAAGTACTATCATGAGGCTCATCAAGAGCTTGTGTTCTAGCCAAGTGCTGTTGAATCTTGCCAGTTAGGAGTCAGAGTCAACAGCCCCTGGTCAGCATGTTTGGATATCCATGGTAGGCCCAGCTAAGGTTTGAGGAGCAGCCATGAAGGGGTGGAGTTGGCTCTATCTCACTCTCCAAGATGTTAAGACTCAAGAATGTGTCCTTTAAAAAAACATTGGCTTTCCTACCCAAAGTTTCCTAATTTCAAAATGATCAAGAAGGTCAAAGATTGGTAGATTGAATTTTTTGGCCAGAATATCCCATATCCACTGCCATTTTTCGGCCATTCCCTATTCATTAAAATCAAATTCTCCACTAACATGATGTACACCAATCCAAAAAGGTCATTTCTCCACAGACTAGTTTAATACAATCAGGCAAGGAAGACCTGTCAAAGATCTTAACGAAAACTTTGTATAATGCCGGTTTTGAAATTTTCATTAGTGTGTGAAAGGTGCTAGTCAAGATTCTGCAAGTTTCCAACCCCACCAATCTAGTGGAACCTAGTGAATTGCACTTGGATTTTCTTGCTTGACACTGCTGGCCAAGATGTGGTTCTATGTTGCCATTATCTTCAACTTAACAACACCAACTGCCACAGGGATGTGCAACCTACACAAGGAGATTGGACGATGAATGAGAAAAATCTCCCTCCCCTTCCCCTGTACAGTTCATAATGGACCAAACCCCACTTCATCTATGCTTCAGCCGTGCATGTAATTCTACAGGTCTAATCCCTGGTGCCTGGCATACCAGGCATTGTCTGAATTTCTTTCATAATTTCCCTGATAGTAGAATTCCATGGCATGTAGACCATGGGAGCCGAGCACATCACACCACCCATATGTTGTGTATATCTAGTGTGCATTTGATAGTTTAGATAAATAAATCAGTTGACATGAACATGTAAATCAACAAATGGATAACATGGCTTTTGACTTTATTGTGAGGGAAGAGATCTTAGGTTCAAATTCAAGTAAAGACACTACATTATCAAAAAACCATAACAGATTGACATCATGCTCTAATATGACAAGTGATCTTAAATATTTACCTACATGTTCAAAAGGCTGACTTTTTTTTGGGAAAATTGAATACGTGCAAACATCTTTTATTGTGACTAAACTATACTTATTTGCAGGTGGGCAGAAAAGCTTGGAACGCCCCACCTACCTGAGATGGTTTTTGGGGAGAGCTTTTTATCTCTTTTTCATGAGAAATCTGGCATAAAATTACACTTTAATGCATTTGACGCACTTGTCGGTTGGAAGAAGGAATCACTGCCACCAGTTGAGGTCCCGGCTGCAGCAAAATGGAAATTTAGAAGGTATTCATTTGTCAAATGTTTGTTTTATTTGTAAGGTCCTCTTTAAACAAAATGTCCCAGATTTGCACTTTGTTGATTCTTTTGACCTGAGGTTTATTTGCAAAATGATGAAGTTCCTCTTATTTGTTTGTTAGATGAATCCAATTTTTTTTATATTTAAAAAAGGTTTTGCCAATGATACCTGTGTATATATGTATATATATCTCATCATATTAGTGTAAAAGACCGTTGCTTCATTAGAGGGGGTGAATAATGTAGCCTAAGTCTATTAATTGAAAATGACTAATTTGTAGATGCTTTTAAAATAAAATGTAAATCAAGGCACACTCAAATTTTATAGTGGTTCATCCAATTTGGCTACTCTACACCTCAAGGCCCTAACCTTAAGAGTTTCACTAATTTTTTAGTGTTTTACAGAACTCCTATTTTGGTATTTTACAGGTTGCATACCAAACTAGTTACGCAAAACTCCAACTCTGTGTGTGTAAGGCCTTGACCTATGAGTGCAGGCCTATTATTATTTGAGCATGCTTATTATTTTAACAGCAATATAATGATGTCTCTGATACAAAGCCTGACCATCTGTAAAGTTTGGGATGCTACTAAAGTTATATTTTATTGAGAAGGGTAAGGATGATTACTAAAGTTCTATGTTCAACTTTAAAAATTGGACGCCTTTTCAAAAAAATTTAAAAATTGGGTGTATTTTATGTGAACTAGAACTTGGAATTTTAGTATGAAAATGCAGTTATACAGAAAATATATATAGATGTATCAACCAGCAACAATGTGTCATCTGTTGGTATTATCCCAATTCAAAGTAAAATCTAATTTGTATGTTCATGGTGGGTGCACACACACAATGTTACGCCAGGACTGTATTTGTTGGTATCACACCCTACTTTCAAATGAAATGAAATTTGGATACAAAAATTCAAATAAATGCATGTGAAACCATTCTACTCATGACAAAAAGACTGCATTAATTCCTTTTTTGGATTTTTTTTTTTTAAATGATTAGGGGGAATCTTGTTAATGTCATATAAGTTCCATCCTTACAAAAGCTCTCCTTTGTTGATCATGTCAATCAACCTAGTCTTTAACTTGCCTGAATCTTATGAATAATAAGAAGAAATTTTTGCTTGTATGCTATTGTAAAATATCATATTATTACATATGCCATTGTAAAGCATCTATTTATATGTATGTCCTTTCAAAACCTATTTTTTGTCTAAAATGTCACTATGACTAATAGCTATGACTTATAGCATGTATTTAGGATGATTTGTATGCAATGTAACATTTACTTGGATACCAATTTAGAGTGCAGAAGTGGTGTTGCCCATGATAAAGGTATTAATTGAGTCATGCCTGAATCAGGCCAGTGCAACACATGTTGAAGCATGTCATGTGTTGACGTGATATTTGTTGGCTGGCACGAGCATGAACAACCTGGCATGAACTTGAACAGACTGGCATCCGTACAAATGTGCTGGCACAACACAACATGCAATGCTTAACATACATACATACATATTATATGTATTTTATATTATAATATTACTTATTCAGTCTATTATATTTACAAATATATGTTTAATATCTAAATATAGAAAATTATCAAAAAACACATCAAAAAATCTTGGTGCTTAATTTTTTTCCTTATTGTAATTGTTTGTTATGTATTTTTCTTTTTATTTAATTTTAGTGTAATTTAAATCTTCATTTGATGTAATATAATGTTTAAATAAATAAAAATATTTTGTCTTCATTCACTATTTTGTGTGATATAAGCATTGACATGAAAAGCTGAACCACAAACATGAAGTATGCGCATGAACATGAAGCATGACATAAGCACAACATGAGAAAAACATTCATAGGGGAACCCAACTGCAATCTGGATGCTTCCCAACAAACACACCTTACAACTTATTGGAACCAACCCCTATGCCTAGTTAATGGTAGTTGAACCATGGCTTATTCCAACTGCCACTATATAAGAAGAATTACACAAAAGGGTGAAATGTCTTGTTTTCCCACCAATTTACCACTTGTGCTCAATCTATTTCCCACCATCATCACCTCCTTCGCTCCACTCCTATCCATCTACTTTCCTCTCTCTATTCCTTCCACCATGCTAAACACCATTGTTGAAATCACTGAGTTCGAAGAGATTGATGAATAAGTATTTTACGGTGATAATTTGTAAATGTTTCTCAAAATGAAGAAAAAACGTATAAACACCAGAGTAGAGTGATAGAAGATAGAGGGTGTTGAATAAGTATTAAAAAGAAACAATATCTGCACCATTATTTCTGTAGCAAATTACAGTATTAGGGACAGGGTTTAGAGGTGGCAAGCACTTTGGAGACAGGAAAAAGTAATTCTTCTTTGACAGTTTAAAGAAGCCAGAGTGAGTGTCAAATGAGAATTAAAAAGAAACAGTATGTGCACCATTTTTTCTGTAGCAAATTACAGCCTTAGGGACAGGATTTAGAGATGGCTAGCACTTGAGAGATGTAAACTAAATAATTTTTCTTTGACAATTTCAGAAATCCTGAGTGCTACAGAGGTCTGAATCTAAAGAATCCTGAGCACACAGATAAAAATTGCATGTGGGATGTGTTCAACAGGCCAAGCAGCTGTTCAAGTTAGAATGCTGTATCTGTGGGATGTTAGCCTTGTTGGTTCCAACAATATTGGCACTTCTCATTAGTAGTTTAACATACAATACTCGAGATATCCAACTTCAATTATTTGCAATTGTGGTGACCACGAAAGATTGTTTGCTGATATTTGTCATTTTATCAGGGTATATGTGCATGCTAATTTACACTCTTGATTTTGGACCATGACACGTGTATATATGTTTCCACGCAATTTCACTTTTACCTTTTAGCATTCTTTTTTGTATGCATGATATTTGAAACTTTAACACATAGTTGACCACAGCCATTAACGTTATTTCTAATTGCCATTAGCAGGGTGCTCTCTCTTTTGCCCAACTACAGTCTGTACTTCGAATTTTTTAAAATTTTTCTATTTTTATGTCCTTTTACATCTCTCAAGTAGAAATTACAGAGGCATATGAGTTGAAATTAATGCACTTTGTGTTGTAATAAATCTCCGCAGCAAACCTTCACAGCAAGTGACACTTGATTATGACTACACATTTACTACACCATATCTTGGCAGCGAGATGATTGAACAACGTTTTGAGGTATGCTGACTTCTTCTGTGAAATATAGTATTTTCTTTATTTTTGCATTTGTTTTTTTTTTTGGTCTCTTGACATTGTTCACCATTTGTGTTTCTGTAAAACTCCTTGAAAATTCTCTATTAAACATTGTCACATAGATTTTTATGTGTCGATTGTTATTCTGTAACTTGTTTTCTGATTCTGTTTCTGTGTATTTGCCTGAGTACATCATAATGTACAAGATTTTCATGGTAAATTAATCAAGCCTTATTCCTATTATCTATACTCAACATCATAAATCCTTGTTTCATTTATTTTTTATTCATCACTAAATTTTTCATTGAATTATGCAATCTCTAATCTTTTTATCTCTATTTCTGATCACCTAGGTGTATATTGTTTGTCAATGACGTAGGCCTTGTCTATTTCAAATTATAGAGGGTGCAAATATAAGATTATGGTGAATTAGTGATATGGTTGTTACATGAAACAAACCGTATTGACATGTGTAGCAAAAATTGAGTAGATTGTGCATAATAACTATTAGTTGTAAAATGCATAATGCCATAGTCCACATTTTGTTTGATTACATGATTGTCATCTGCATTATGCATTTTTGTTCCTATAAATGAATTTCTATAAATTTGGCCAAACTCGATATTCTGCAATGCATCTACAGGATTTCAAAATCAAATAGATTTTAGTTGTCTCACAAAATGTGTATAATCTAGATTATGAATAATCTATGCTCTATGATTCAAATCAAACGATGTCATAGTCTTAGTAGAAGTTAGTAAAATACCTAACAAAGTATAATTTAGTTTTAAATTATAATTATAGAGAGGTAACTTAGAATCATACTTACTAAGACAGGCATTATAGGGGCCTTGCCTTAGTTATGCGGTTCTTTTGTTAGCTCTATTTAATTAAATATTTTTTTATTTTTTAAAATATTTTTTCTTGCTATATAAAATAATAATAATATATATATATATATATGCTTGACTATTGAGATAGACATATCAGCATCATTGTACTTCATATTTTTAAGGTGATTTATGTACTATTTTACTGTTATTTAAGAAATAATAGAGCTAGAACCACTTATAATTATTATTAAATATGTATAAATATATATAATATATGTTTTAAAAATAAAAAATAAATATTTAGGTGAGCACCTAGATGCTGTCTGAATGTCCAAGTTTACCACTCGAGGGCATTAATAAGTACACTTAGAATCCAAAGGATCATGGAGTTTAAATTTAGCAATGATAGGATCAATAATGAGGACATAAAATTGGATGATTATGTGTTTATTAAAAGCAAATATTTTGGATATTTATGAACTATATAATCAGTGATGTAGATATTACAAATGATGTTATCAATAGAGCTAAAGTGGGTTGGATAAAATGGAGAAGTGCATCCAGACTATCATACATTAAATGAATATTCTTAAAATTAAGAGCAAAGTTGTAGAAGACATTCGTTTGTTAGTTATACTTTACAAAATAGTGTTGATCTAATAAAGATGAAACATTCAAAAAGTCATTATAGTAGATATATGAATGTTAAGATGGATGTATGGTAATAATTTAAGGGTGAAGTGATTTTATTTGAACTAGAGTAGTTGCACCAATTGAGGATAAAATGAAAAAAGTCTTCTTAAATGATTTAGTCATGTATGTAAAAGGCCTTGTAAAGAAAGGAAAATTTGTTAATTTAAGGGAAACCGAAAATTACTTAGCTAAAAGTAGTGAAAATTTTTAGAAATAATATAATAGAGGATTTTTATCAATGAATATTGGATAAGAAATCTTGCAAGCGCACCAACTGGTCCTCTTTGGGCATGAAAATCCAATTAAGATGATTGTCTCATTTTATCCTCTACTAGTCGTCTCCATTGATCCATTCCTTAATTGTTTACTTTGGATTTCATAGTTTGGGTGGTCTTGTAATTCTGTCCTCATTATTCAATTTGCTTTGTTAAATTTATGCTCCATTTATTCAATTTTAGTTCTAGACATGGAAATATGCTTATCATTTATTGTTTAGCAAAAAATGAAGTATTAATTTTTTTTGTGCCTGTGGGTAAAACAAAGGAAACACCTTACCTGATCCAGGTGGTTGTTGCATGCATGAAAATTGACTCCTTGATATAATTAGTTTGCAGTTTTTCCAATCTGACCTTGATATGTTCAAATGCTTTTGGGCTGATGTCTTTTTTTGATCAGAGAACAACTGAAGATATAAATTATCAATTGAGATGGGAAAACTGTGACCAACGAATTGATCTAAATGCACCGGCACTAAGAGAAACTATACTCTTTTATGACGAAGTATATATATTTTTCTTTTACAGAGTTCTTTTCATAAGAGGCTGCATTAGTTTTTCTTGGTTGATTTAACATACATGCATTTGCAGGTAGTTTTATACGAGGATGAGTTGGCTGACAATGGAGTTTCTCTTTTAACTGTGAAAGTGGTAAAATTTTGAGTTACAGAAATCATTTTTAGCTCAAGATGTATACGTCAGATGGATTTTTTTTTGGAATTTATTCTTGCAGAGGGTAATGCCAAGCTGTTGGTTTCTTCTTCTTCGCTTTTGGGTATGCCACTTGTCTAGTTCAGCTATAAATTTTGAATAGTGGCATCCTATTCATTCAAATGCTAAATTCCTGTGGACTCTGTTGCTTAACATATACGTAAATAATTCATCCTTGCAGCATATACGTTACTTGCATATTTAACTTAATCATGGGCAGCAATGTAAATTGTGTTGGTTCAGGTTAGGTTTGGTTTGGGATAGGTTGAATTATCTTACCAAAGGTTTTGCATGAGTTTCAGGTTAGGTTTAACGTAATGCAACCAACCTAACATGTACTAAGGTCTATCCCATAACTTACCGAATTATAATCTATGGAAATCCATGTAAATAATAAATAACTTTTACATATGGATAGTCCAAGATATGGTGGAAAAAAGAAACATGTACTTTTATTTCAGGAATTCATGAGGCAAGAAGATGGAGAGCAAAAATCTGTCATTTTTAATCTCAAGAAAGTATAGCAAGGAGAGAAAGAAGTGACGTTCTCCTTGCTCATTAGAAACAAAACAGTTCTGCAATATTATTTATGTTTAACAACACTAAATTAATAATTAACTCAAATAATTATTGAGTTGGATTGGTTTGTATCGCTTTACTCTCATAGGATATAGGCTAGGGTTGGGTGGCTTATTCAATGAGTTAGAGAGGTGTCTTGGTCAGGGTTTTATGGAACCTATGGACAATCATTCCTCACGCCTTATGGTGGCATAGGTGGCTAAAGAGGATTAAGATTTTTTGGAATATGAGCTATGAGTAGTAATATGTCGTGTCCAAGACTTTAGGTTGTGTAGTTGAGTGGTCTAGAAATTGTCCATAATTACTGCTCTAATGTTGCAGCTGTGGCTTTGCTTGAGTCTCTTTTGACTATGAGTGTAAGAGAAGAGCTTGTGTTTCCTTTTGAAACCTATAGGTTGTTTTGTTTTGATGTTTTAGTTTGCCTACGGCTTGTGTAGGCACCTATGTTTTTCTCGCTTTTAATTTATTCAGTTGTTGCTGCTAAAAAATTTGGTAGGAGCATGTCATTCAAAGAATCCTAAACAATAATACAACCAAACAAGTGATTTATTGGGTTTTAGTCTTATGAACTGAACCCATGGGCCAAACCTTTGTGTTGTGTAATGTGCTTTGTCAGGTTGGATTTGGTTGGCTTGAATTGTTATCCTTAAAAAAACTCAGCTCAGAAATTGCACTGAAATCATAAGCCAACATATGCCATCATTCTTGATCCAATTTGCACCCTTATTATCACTAATCATGTTCTCGCAAATTTTTTGTCGGTCGTATATAATTGTTTTTAGGTATTTCTGTGTTCTGTTAATATAGTTTTGTTGCAGCTTAGAGTTGATGGAGCGATAATGAGATTGAGGGATACAAGAATGTATTGTGCCTTTGGGAATGATCAGAATGCTAAACCTCTAGTTCTGCGTGAGAGCATGTGGAGAGAAGCTTCATTTCAAAGTTTATCCATGGTAATTGAAACCCCATTTCTCTAAAGCATTCTACGAAAATATGCTTGCCATATAGCTTTAATCTAGGTTTTGAATGCATTTTTGAGCTTTTGTCTGTGATGTTGTTGTCTGGATAGTTCTGCATCACTAATTTTGCAAGAAGCTGAGTTCCATACATGATTGTCTTAGATGCATACCAATGTTACGGCCAGAAATAAACTGGGCAAAAATAGTGTATTCTCTGAAAACCCTTTTTTTGTCACCTTGCAATGACTTAATATCAGTTCACATTAACTTAGTTTAGGCAATATTTCCCTCAGGTTACGGATGCCTCTCTGGCAACCATTTTTATATAGTCTGGAGATGTGTCGGTATTGTGTTATTAATTACATAAAGATTACATACAGCAGATTATAGTCATATTTGTCGAATAAAGAAACCAGTAGCCTCATTTCAACGTATATTCAGTCTCCCAAATTGAAACTGTTCATTTCAGTGAGTAGTTCTAATTTGCTATCTATCCATTGGAGCCCGATTCATATTGATCTTTATATCTTCTTCCCAAGGGATCATTCTGCTTTACTTACCACTAACCATATTTGGTCTCCCACAATATAATTTTTTTGAACCATTCACGCAAGTGTTTTTGTTCGTTGTTTGTTTGCTTGCATGAAGGTTTTCAGTTGTAACTTGTATCATTGCTAGTATTTTGATCCCATTTGTTGCTCATGCAGACTGGTCTTCCTGCTGATTCTGCAGCATTCAACGATCCAAGCCAGATATGCCAGAGGCTTCCTGTCGTCAGTCATGAAACACAAAAACTTGTGTTTTAATTCAGGGCCCCAAGTCAACAATTAAGTTGAGGACGTAAAGCTTCACTACAAACGCAGAAAACCATAATAAAACAATGAGTAAATTTAATTACCCGTGTAAAATAGTAGGTTGTGTTTTGTGTATCGTGAGTCCTTTTTTTCTTTTGAAATGAAATGTTGCATGGGAACTAAACTTAATGATACTCTTATTCTTCTTTAATATATAGGCTTTGTAGGTGCTTATAGAGCTTGCATCTGTAGGTAGTTAGATTTTTAGATAAGCATTCGGAATTCGTGACTTTCTTATTTGGAATCTAGAACTCTTACTTGAACGTATCAATCGGATTTTAGGTGAGAAATGGAAGAAAGGGTAACGATTATTCATTGCGAGGAGAAGGGGAAAATAGTCAGATTCTAGGTATGCACCTGAAATCAGTGACCCTCTTATTTGGAATCCGTCGCCTATAAAAGTTACTTTTGTAGGTATTTATAAAGTCATTTATAAAGTCATTGTCCATTGATCTAATATATATATATATTAGATGGGTGACCCTCTTAACACGGTGGATCTCATGGTTGAGGTGTGGCCTATTTCATAAAAAAATAAGAAAAATCTGAGAGGCACCTCTAGTTTCATGTTAGTCAAATATAAATATAAATATAAATAAATAATTATATAATATAGATATCGTCTATATATTTATATTAATGGTCAAGGGTTAAAAATTTGTCTGTGGAAGTTTTTCAAGGAACACCTCTAATAAATATCTTGGCAACGTTTGGTAACAATTATTTAAATTGATGTGCAGAAATAATGTTTTTATTAAGTACAAATATCACTTAAATGTATTACTTATATAAAAATGTTATTTTTATATGTTACTAAAAATTCTTATATAAGGAATTAAAGAATTTTTAAAAATGTTAACTTATTGACGTTGGATTACATTGACTATTATCAAATAGACCTTAGAGAAGTTCTACACTTATTTTTGAGCTTTGTGGGTCGGGTGGCAATACTTTGCTTGAGTTTTTTATTTTTTCTCAGGCACGAGGGAAGATTGAAAGAGGAATGGTAAGAAGAAAGAGGGTGGGGATAAAAGAGCATGAGAGAAGATCTCATTTGAAGTTGATTTACTTAGAAGTATTTTTTGCTATTTATAAGACTGAAAATACAAATAATTTGAAGTTGTTCGCTAATTTTACAATACCAGCACAAAAGGAAAAGATATCATCACAAATATAGTATTTCAAACATGGTAGAGAGTTTATATACTATTTCAAGCACGTCCTATTTCAATTGCCCACACCATCATATCACAAGATTTCTTTAAATTCTTTCAATATGCTGAGAACACTTTTTTGGCAAAGCATAAGGTCATAACGAGTTAAAGGGAAATAGCATTATCCACCATGGGACTTGATTGAGAGGTCACAAGGCATAAAAGATGTTGGCTAAAAGCGATGCAAGTAGGGTTGCCCATGTGTCAAGCTAAACTAATTAACTTAATTCATTTATTTCGGATTTGGATCAACATTTTGGGTTGAATTCAATCCATTTGACCTGGTAGGCACCGATGGGTGAGATAATAGGTAGAACCTCCAGCTTGACCCACCATCCTTGATAAGTTGTAAGTTTACAATGTAAGATTTATGAAGGATGGTGAGATGACCATAATGGCTCCGGTTAAAAGAAAAGTTGCATTTGTGACTTTAGCATTCGTTATAATACTATTGTCCTACATTTGAGATCAGCTTTTGGCCATATGTAACTTATACAACATCTTGAGTCCAAAAGAAACCCAAAACCCATACAAAACTCACTCCATCCAAAGGCAATATTGCTGAAGTGTTTCACATTTCTTGGCATAATTACCTGTCATTATAACTGCAGAAACAAGGAGAAGAACATGAAGGTTATTCTTATCACCCATGATGCTTGTAAGAATGTACTATTCTTTCTCTTTAGCAGCTTCCATCTTCATTTCCTTGTGCATGGAGTCAAGATAACCCTGGAAATATACCAGAACCACAAAATCAATTATAAATTCAGATGCAAGGAAACATAGGTGCTTTCTGAGTGTATAATATACCCTGGCAAGGCAACAATAAACTTCGTTAGGTTTGTGCACATATGGACAGAGAATGTTCTCAAAACTAAAACTCTTATGTTTCTGCTTTGCATCCTATGAGAATCACTACATATCAACCCTACCATAAATAGGTTTAATTAGGCTAACACAGAGTTGTGCAGGGTATGCTACAGCAAGTCACCTGCAAAATTCCCACGGCTGCAAACTTGTCCAAAGTTGATTTATTGTGCACTGGCTTCAAATTTAAAGGACTCAGAAGTGCTTCGACACACTGAAAATCGAAAATTGCAATCAGAATTTCAGTTCATAGAAATGTATCATAAGAGTAACCAAACCACCTTTGATGTATAGTTCTCGTCCCAGTATGCATAGTTTAGGCCCTCCAACTTTTGTGTTTTATGTAGATCATCAATAAAACACCGGATACGCAAAGCCTAAATGAGACGAAATTTTAGTCATGATGGCAAGGTAAATGATCTGGTGCAAAGCAAAATTATACCTCAGGACTAACTGAACCCTTTAAGCCAAATGGTAGTCCAACCACAAAACCTACCAAAGGAATGTCAGAAGCCTGCATATTGGATTACAATGAAATTTAATAATACATTAAGCAACATCATATTAGGACTTCTAGATTGAACTATCATTTATCAACAAGTTAAAAAAGGTCATAGCGCAAACATAGCTGCTAGCCAAGAAAACATTGTGTTCATCATGTTCACACAAAAATACAAGGCATTTAATACAATTTTTAAGGTGAACAGTGTGACACAGAGTATAAAAGTACTTTTGGACTTTTAATGTTGGGAGATACAACAGAGAATTAAAATTGTTACTGAACAAGAATCACATATTTGCAAGGTTGATAAAAGAGTATAACAATCTAAATGAATATCTGATAGCCCATATAACATTAACCAATAATAAACTCCAACACTCTCCCTAGGCTGAAGAATATATAAATATGTATTTATGAAAATCACAACACTAAAATCCTAGATAAAAATATTAGACAATTGTTTTGAGGACTGAAAGCAAATAATACATATTAATCATCTTATCATCATGATGCATACATGGTGATAAACATGAAAAGGAAGCCTATTGAAATTGAAATCAGCAACCCGCAAAAACACCATTGTTGGATATTGGATTTGGTCCAAATTTCTAAAAATAATAAAACTGCTATTGTGTCAAACAGTGGTCATACACGCACACACATGTTTGTGATCTGTTTTTTAAAAAAAGGAAGAAATGGAAGGTACCATTTTTTTGAAATCTTCTGCCATCAAGTCAATGTTTGCCTTGGTACGAACCAACACACTGCATTTTCGATTTTTTTTGAAAGAAAAGTTTACATCAAAAGCAAGCTTCTCCATAGAAATACAATCTGCACATTCCATACCTTAAGGGTGATGCAATTTTGTTGCAAGGATCTGATAATGATAGACCAATATATTTATTGCCAACATCTAAGCCAAGCAAACGCCCCTTGTTTATTTTGCTATTATTCAGAAGATTGTTAAACATGTTGGTTGGATTTATTAGCTTCATCTGTAAAGATGGAAAATACAACATTATCAAGGCACTTTCTTCAATGATTTAATAGTACTAGAGCTATTTAGTGGCTTTTCTAATGCTATTTCCAAATAAAAATAGTATGATCAATGTGAAATGTTTTTGATATAATTGACGTGAGAGTCAAACCATTGAAATAAACTCTTGGATAATTGTAATGGAAAACAACCTTTTTTAGCAAGTCATGCATTATCCCAAAATTTATCTACTGAACTATGTTCAAAAGCCAGATTTTTAGCAATCAAGAAAAAATCATTAAGATAAAATCAGGAAGTACGCATTTGCTGAGTACAAGAGAAGCAAGTGATATCAACGAACATGATTCAAGAAATCCATTCAGAGCAAATTTTGGAATAGAAGACCCTTGCATCCTACAAAATTCAAAGCACCAACCATCTAGCAAATACCAAAAGATGTCGGCCAAATCCCATCACCTTGATAGTTGCAGATACGCAAGTGGGTATGCTTGATATGGAGTTGTTAGAGCTTGGCAAGCATGATAGCTAACTGTTCATCTGAAACCGTCAATTCTGCATGAGCTCCTACCGCCTCCGCAAGCCGAGCTGCTAATTGATGCTTGCACTTCAAAGTTCAAACAAACAATCTAAAAAAAGAAACTTAACGCAGCAATCCAATTATTCAAATTAAAATTGCCATCCATTGCCATAGAAGACTACAGAATAGAAACAAAAAGCCAAAAAAGGTCATCATAAGATGCCTACACAGAGTTGCTCCCCTCGATTAACAACGTCATAGAAGAATGAATAGCAAGTGCAATGGTGGTCAGGAAAGCAAATATACTCCTCTTTCCTCCTCGACTCCCCCACCACCTGCATCCCATCAATCAGAAACATCCAAAAAACTCAAACGAAAAAATCCATTTACCAAGAATAGATTTCTTCCACTAGGTGTGCCGGAGACCTTCCTTACACCACCCTGGTCAACAATCTTGGTTGCGCGCTCGAAGTTCTTCCCAAAAAGGAAGTACAATCTGGGTCGTGAAACCAGAAAACACAGTTCAAGATCCCACCTTCTTCCCCCTTTATGTGTGTTTCACCTGGGTTGCAGTCATACTCACATTGAGAGTTGCTCGTCTGATGCTGCTCTTGATGGGGCAAAAAACGACTTGAGTAGGATCAAATTGTGGCAGTTGGAATTGGGGGGGGGGGAGCAGTACTGACCTAAACGGGAGAGGGTGATTTGTTCCCACACTACAGTAGCGATGGCAGTGGTTGGATTGCTCATGTCATGCACAAGACAAAAGCATGGTGGCGTAGTTGAGCTCGTTCTCTTTCACATCCCAAGCTTTTCCGGAAAATGACAACCACCACAATAATAAGAAAGGAAATTCATGTATAAGAAAAGAGATGAAAAACCTTCCCTCCTATTATTGCTAGGCTAAGGTACTTGTGAAAATGTTTAACTACTAATAAATGCAAATAAATTATCACAAATCAAACCATAAATAAGAGGATTGTCAAGTCCCCCAAAACTTGATAAAATCGCAATTCTAAAATGTTAGAAACTAGTAACAAATCACAAGTAAATATCCAACACATATTCTTTGATTTAAAAAAATTAAATCCATAAAAAGGAACCATGACACAAAATAACATTACTGCAACCACAACCTGCAAAAAACCACAATGTCCTCACACATGCCTTGACTAATTCTTGGAACTTGAAAAAGGGGTACCACAAAGGAATGAGCTACAACCTAGCAAGTAAACTACTAAATAATCCAAAAATAACAGGAATGATAAATATGCAAACCATGGGAAGACTATGAAAAAATATGCATGCATGCCATCAAGAGAATGTACCAACTACACAATCAACCAAACAAATACGCATGCCAACATAAACACCATATCTAGCTCTCAAGTAATGGAAAAATCTCTAATAATCATAGTCATTAGTTACGGCTGCATATAACCCTTGTGACTAGGTCCAGAAGTCACATACAAGCCCTGTCACAGGGCCCAGAATGTCACATACAAGCCCTGTGACAAGGCCCAAAAGTGACTAATCTCATAATCGTGCATGATGCCACAGTTAAGCCCCTTGAAACTGGGTCTGGATTGTAGCTATACTATGATCACCACATCATAAGCCATTACTTAAAACTATGATGCAACACCAATCAATCATGCATCATAAACACAAGACCATTGTCATGCAATAAATAAATGTAGACCATTTCCATCCATATATGCATCAACATATGCAAAAGAGTAGAACACATAAGTTAATCCTTCCCAACTAATAATCACGTATCACAATGCCACAACTAATCAAATGTATATATACTACAATCTAGCATGCATCCACTGAATGCCAATGCATATAACTGAAAAGGGCAATATGAACCATACCATATCATGCATATCTCAGTAATCATGCCACAATACCATAATCATGCCGAAATTATGCAATAAACCACAAAAGTAGTTATTCCTAGATCATTTAGTGGAAAACTTGCCAAAAATGGGCTGATCAACCAAAAAGCCCTAATATACTACACCACCACAGATCAGCTAAAGGAAGGGCGACCGTCTCTTTCCGTCCGTCCGCTAAGATCCTCCACACCTGCACACATACATACATACAAACGGGCAGATGGACCACCCGCACAACCCACGACAGTGAGCACTCAACTGCCGAATCCCTGCCTGTCCTCGCAAAGGAAAAAAAGGCTGTGAAAAGGGGAGGAAGAGGGGCGCTCACCAAGCTCAACGTCGAAGAAAGCCCGGTCTCCCGCGCACCACCCACGTCGTCGCCTCCAGTCCGCCGCCTGCGCACGATCCCGCCCCACCCGCGCGCCTGCCACTCGTCCGTGCACCGACAGCACCGTCCACGAGCACGCAGAGCTCCGTTCTCCACCGTCTCGGAAGCCCCAATCTCCTCCCTGCCGTGCGTCGCCTCTGTTCGCCCGTCGCCACTCGCGGACGAAGTGGAAAGTTGGGTTCGTCGGGTGCTCACGGGCGGGAAGGAGAGAGAGAGAGAGACTTAGGCGAAGAGTTTTTGTATTTATCCAATAATTTTAATATTTTATATTAAAAATTATATAAAAATATTAACATCATAAATTATATTAATTTTCTTAAAAAACATAAATCTTACTTCATTTAATTTTACCTCTACAATTAAAAAAATAAGAAAATATACATAAAATAATAATAATCATGATTTTTTTTATTACTTTACACTTTAAATAATTAAATACAATAACCTATATATATATATATATATATGCACAGTAGAAACAGTAACCTATGTAAATAAAGGATTAGTGATGTTTATAAAAAATTGATTTTATATGTATTTAAATTTAAGTTATTTTTTGATTTTTATTTTTAAAAAAATCTACAACATATAAATCTATAATTATTAGGTATTCTTTTAAAATTTGTAACTTTAATTTTAAAGTTTCAAAAATTATAACTAATGTATCAATAGAAATTTAAAAAAAATACTAAATATGAAAAGTAATACAAATACCTCCAACAACTTAGCCTTAAATTCCTGAATAGTTAAAATTCATTAAAAAAATTACCTAGTGAGAGATGATAGATAAGAAAGAAGACAACAATGCAATCAATAGGAAAGAAAGACAATAATGATATAAGTGATAAACAAAATAAATGTACAAATGATAAATAAGAAAAATGACGACAATACGAATAGCAAATAAGAAAGATGAAGATGATATAAGTGATAGATGAGAGAGATAATGACAATGTAAATGACAAGTAAAGAGATGATAATAATATAAATGGTAAGTAAAAAAAATGATAATAGTGTGAGTAACAAACAAAAAGAGAATGATGACATAAGTGATAAGTAAATTGAATGACAACATTGTGAGTGATAGATAAGAAGAATAATACAGTACTGAGTGTTAAGTAAGATGGATAACAATTTTACAAATAGTGAAATAATAACAATGTAAGTAATTAATGGAAAAGATAATGATAATGTGAGCAATGATCGAGAGAGATGATAATAGTATGAGTGGTGAATAGAAAAATGATGACAACACAAATGATAGGTAAAAAAGATGACAATAATGTGAGTAGTAAGTGAAATGACAATGGTGACACAAGTAGTAGACAAGAAGAATGATAGTGGTGCGTGGGTAGACAAAAAGAATAATGATAACACAAGTAGTGGGCAAAAGGAATGACGATGATACAAGTGGAGATGAGTAAATGAACAACAATAATATGAGCAGTAAGCAAGATGACAATGATTGAAGAGTGCAAATGTACGAAAAGAGTAAGTGCAGAAATTTTTTTTAGATAAAATTTAATTTAAATCATTCAATTAGACATTTATAGAATTAGTTTTCTATAAATATCATTAGAAAATATTTTTCCTTTACAAGTATGATAGCAAATTTATAATACAAATTTATTATACAAATTTGTAATAGATTATAATGAATGACACTTGAAATTAGAAATGTCATAAATAATAATTTTAGGTAATTTTTAAAAATATTTATAGGGATGAAAATTAAAAAAAATGAATTTATAAACAGACTCATGTTATATATTCAAAACCAAGTTAAACCGTTAAAGTTGACAAATAAACCAGTAGATTATTGGATCCCAAAGGAAGTTACGATACATCGGATCCACGAGGATCCGCGACCCGGATACTCCGAAGCAACACGCGCCTCCGTGTGTACGCCCCCGAGCCCTCCAAATCTCCCACTTCGCCTCTCCCTCTTCGTTGCCTGGCACTTCTCTCCTCCTCTGTTCCTCCTCCACCGCCGTCACCGTGCGTGTCGAACGAGTTCCCGCCGGTTCTACCGCCGCCTTCCCGCTGACCTCGAAGCATTCTTTTGTTCCGTCTGAAGGGTAATTCGTCTTATCGGTGAAAGTTCGCTCCTTGCTGCTGGAAATGGTGGGCACACATGGCTTTGCTGCTTTCCGTTCATTATTTATTCTTCGCTTTTATGTGATTGGTCTTTGTTGTTGACAAAGCTGCGGTGCTTTTCTTTCTTGGTTCTTTTCTTTTTGTGCCGGGAAGTCGGATATCAGGAAATGGTTCATGAAGCAGCACGGTAAGGGGAATGACGACGCCTCGAACAAGGCGAAGCTGGAGATTCCTGCGAAGCCAACTCCACCACCTCCCAAGCTGCAACCGGAGGTAGGCTGGTAGTATTGCGTTTAGTGTTTTCCATTTGGGTTTTTTTTTTATGGTCTATTTGTAAGTGCAAACGTACAAAAGTGAGTTGGTGAGCATTTAGTTGACAAATGATATGAATGATTCTGTTGCTATTAGCGATACCATCCACACGAGCTTATTCTTGCACACATTGTCTTCTTCCATATATGCTTCAACATTCTTTGTAGATGTTAGTGCTGTTTAACAACCATAGAATCATAACAAATCCATTAATGTAATAAAAAAAATGCAGGAGAGTTACGCTCAGGATGGATCAAGGAGAGCTAAGACTAGCAAGTACTTTGCTACCTCTGCTTCGGAACCAGTCAAGGAGAAGACGACACTGTCTAAAAGAAAGCTCCACAAAGATGATGAAGTTATTGATTCTGATTCTAACTTTCCTTCTGCTAAGAAGCTGCACAAGGACGAGGATGAGGATGAAGATGATGATGTAGATTTTGTAATTCCCTCTTCAAAGGAAAGATGCCCTGAGTCTAAGATTGCAAAGAAATTGAGGAATGAACCTGCCAAAGATTCTATGGACATAGATGAAAATGTTGAGGAGGATGTTACCAGTGATATGGTTTCATCTACTGTCAAGCCTGGAGGTAGAGGCAGAGGTGGTAGAGGATCCAGTGGTGCACCAGCTGCTGGAAGAGGTAGAGGTGGTGGCAGAGGTGGTTTCATGAATTTTGGTGAAAGGAAAGATCCTCCACATAAGGGAGAGAAGGTTAGCATTTGTACATTAATTTTGTTGCTTTTGTATAAGTAATCTTATCAGTTTTCCTTGCAAATAATTTCCCAAGATGGGAAATAAAATTCATTACCAACTGGGTGCCCTTGGATGGGTGAAAGTGTAAAAGGTCAGCCCTTGTCTTATATTGGGGGCAGGGTTCCAATAAAGCCTCCAGTATTTCATATTTTGTATCCATCATTGTTTTTCATGATCAATTATTGTAGAATACTATTAATTTTCTGTTTAATGATGAGAAGTTACAAAAAGGATGATTAGTAACATCTTACTTTGATGGTGGATTATGAACGTTAGTGTGATATTTTTAAGTCTTCTTGGAGATATAAAATTGGAATCTTAAATCATAAGGCAAATCCTATATACATCACATTTATTTAGAATATTAGATTTAATAAAATTTATATTGAAGCTTCTTGATCCAGATGGCAATGAGTGGGAAATCTACCATGGACAAGTTAGTAGTGATTAGTTGGACTTCAAGGAAGGGGAATTCGTCGCATTTAATGACAAAAGGGTTGGCGGGGGCAGGCCTGTATTTGGGCTCAACAAGTGTTTAAAAGAACTTGCTAGTATTACTTATTCTCCAAAATAATATAGATGAAGGAACAAAATGACGTACATATCAGACATATTAAGATTTCTGGTATGAGCTTATGATATTCAGATCAAGACAGCAGCATTAAATGGATATTAGAACATAATTAATGGTTTGATTTTAACGCAGCTCCTTTTCATGTCAATGTATTGTGATCATTATCTCTCAAAATATAATCTGACTTAGAAGTTGGAACAACACAACAATGCAATGGCGTTACCTTATTTATGGGCCTTGATGACTATTATCTGATTATAATATTTTTTTCATCTCTCTGTATTTGAGTATCTTATAATGTCCCTTTTGCAGGAAGTCCCAGAGGGTACACCTGACTGTTTAGCTGGTCTAACATTTGTCATCAGTGGAACTCTTGACAGGTACTCACAAAATCTAGAAGAAATTTCCTGTCAACTCTACTATTGTGGCTGAAGAATACTTTTACTTAAATATCTGACCTGAGAAATTTCAATTTTGAAAGCCAAAAAGGGAATGGTGAAACATCGACATATGAATTATCAAAACATGGACACATTGGAGGAGAGGACCAATGCCATCTTTGTAATCTATCTATTTATCTCACCTTTGAGGGATTGTGGGTTCCCCTTACAAGGAGGCACTCCTGGACTGGATCCCCTTTTCCCACCTAATTGGGCCACCCCACATACCAAATAAATAAAGTCTGGTTACAGAGTCTGGAATAGAATGAAACAGTGAATGTATATGGTCCTCGCGAACAAAAGAGGAGACATGCTTATGGGATGATTTGTGGACAATGTGTGGTAGCATGACTTTCATTGCTTGGTTGTGGGTGGTGACTTCAATCTGACCAGATTTGCATCTAATAGGCAGAACAATGTTGGGACATCGTTGGTATGAGAGAGTTTAACAAGGCTTTTCCGAAGTTGACATGGGTGGAACTACTGATCAGAGATGCTAAATTCACATGGTCAAATCTGATAAGAACCCTTTCATGTCTTGCATTGACAGGGTTTTAGTTAGACCTGATTGGGATGATGTCTGCCCAAATTCTTTGATGTCATGTTTGTCCAAAGTTATGTCAGATCATGTTTAACTCCTCTTGATAGTGGATGAATCAATAGACTGGGGACAGACTGTTTTGCCATGAAGCACATTTTGGCTAGAACAGGATGGCTTTCATTATAAGCTTGCAGGATGGTAGATGCTAATAAATTATCAGGTAGTTTTGACTTTCTTGTCACATTAGAAGGTTTTGTGCCAAACTGAAGCTTTGAAGCATCACTTGAAACCTTGGAAAGTTGAAGATCTGGGTAACTGGGGGGTGGGGGTTACAATCTTCAAGGCTAAGTTAGTGTTTGTTTGTAGCTTTTTTGGTTGAAGCGAAGTTGAAGTAGTACTGTAGTAAAGTTGGAATTGAAGTTGAATTTTTTTTGAAGTTTTTCAGTGTTTGTTTGTATTGTAGTAGATTTTTGTTGAAGATAAATTTTTTTTAAGTTGAAGTTAAATCACACTCAATTGAAGTTTATTTATGTTATTTATTTTAAAGACATTTTGTATATGAAAACTTAAATTATATAATTAAATCAAATAATAATTTAGATTTTTTGAAATTATTTAAATTTGTAAGACATTCATTTTAAAACAAATATGCAATGTTAAGATCCGATGACACATCGTATATTGAAAAATATAATTTATCGTCGTTACAATTGAAAATTTTACCTAAAAATATAAATAACAACTACATTCTTTATTAAAGAAAAATATTGTTACAATTACAAACTTTGAAACTGTAATATCACAGATAGATAAGTTTATCAAAATATATATAAGTATTGTTACATATAACATTGAAGCAAATATAGGTACATATGATGTACATATTTACCTATTGTTTGCTTAGAATGTTGTACACTTATTTGCAAAATCTTATTCTTATGTCCATGCCCTAACAACTCAAGGAATATTTTCATTTGTTATTCAACTGAAAGAAATCTACTATTAGTTAACAAATACTTGCCTTTCAAAATTACACATAATTTCATAAATGTATCTGACATCATCTTACATGTGTTAAAGCATACTTGCCAATGTTTGGTCAACATATTATTCACTACATCACTTCCAATATACTCAACATTATGAACAACATGTCTTGGTAGATGTCGTTATTATTCTTCTTCCAATAATTTTAAAAATTGTAAAACTTTTGATTATTCTTCTGGTTCCAATTCCGTCTAATCACCAACTTCACACCACTTTTCCATTCTGTGTCAACTTAATAATAAAAAACAAAAACAAGTTCAAATAATTTCAACTTGAACATATAAACTTTGTTAACAGAAAATATACATACAATATACACAACATCGCAACGTACACAAATCAAAATCAAATAAATCAATCACATGCAGTACATTCATTTCATTTGTAATTTTTTTATTTTTCATGTGTAATTTTTATTGATTTTATTTTTAGCTTTTATCATTTCATTTTATTTTTTCCACGTTTCGTTTTTCCTTGTAATGCAGTACAGTCCCAAAAATGTATTTTATTCGATTTTTTATTTTTTTGATTTTTTCAATTTTTTATTTTTATGTTTAAAGAAGAATGATTTTATTAAAAGAGTGTTGTTGGAATGAAAGAGTTGGTAGAAATTAGCTTTTTGAAATGAATGTGAATGAATAGTAATAGGAGGTGAGAGAAAAGATAAATACTGTGAGGAGTTGCATTGTTTGGTAAATTAATATTTCAATTTTAGCTGTACATAGTAAAAATAAGAGGAGGTGATAGAGTTAAAGTTATATGAATAGTAATTGAAGTTGAATTTTAGCTACTATTACTGCAAGAAGTTTAATTGTCTGTTAAAAATAATTGTAGCTTCAACTGTGTATGGTAAAAGAAGCTGGAGTTTTGCGTAAACAAACGGAACCTAAGTAGTTTAATTGCAGATTTGGATAGAAATACAGAAATAGATCGTGGTTTATCAAAGGTTGATGGAGAGTGCAGGTGCAATCTCATGTGTGGTTTGGAAGATTGGCTTGACAGAGAAGTTGCTTAGTGTTAGATATCCAAAGCTTTGTGGTTAAAGTTGGGGACAGAAATACTATGTTCTTTCATAGAGTGCTTTGCAAAGGAAGTGTTTCAATCGGTTGAATTCAATCTCAATTTTTGGCTAGAGCTTCATTGACAGGGATACCATCAGTGTCAAAATTGAGACCTCCTCAGATCACTTTAGGAGGAAGGAGTCCTTGGTCTTTAAATTGCACAAGTTTGATTTCCAGCAGCTTTCAAATGAACAGGCTACAGACTTGGAAGTTGAATTTTCTAGTGATGAGGTATGCTATGCAATCTTCTCAATGGCTGGAGACAATGCATCAAAAGTTGGTGGTTTTCCAATATTTTCTATCAGAGATTCTGAAACCTGATCTGTGAATACATCGTGACAATATTTTTAGAGTTTCACAAGAATGGTGGTGACTTGGGATGAGTGAATTAGACCTTCATTACACTCATTCCCAAGATGCTGGATATTGTGCATATAGGGGGTTTTAGACTAATTAGCGTACTCAATGGTGTCTACAAGATAGTTGTAAAATGCTTCTTTGAGAGATTGAAAATTGTTATGCCAAAAATTATTGGCAACCAACAATCAGCATTTGTTAAGGGGCAGCAGATATTAAATCGTTTTCTTGTGGCTCGGGCATAGAAATAAGACTTTGCTAGTAGATTGGCTTGGCTTGGAAGCTTGACATGGAAAAAGCATACGATAGAGTTTCTTGGAGTTGCATAGAGCAAGTTGTGTTGTATGGGATTTGACATGAAATGGAAAAATTAGATTGGATACTGTGTGAGCTTAGCATTTTTCTTTATCCTAGTCAATAGTTACTCGACTGGAGAATTTGGTTATGGACGGGCTTTGACTGGGAAACCTACTATCCCTCTTTTTATTCTATTTGGTGGTAGCAAAAACTTTTGGGAGGCTTTGTAGTGAGGCAATGTCTAATGGATTGATCAGAGGCTTTAGGCCATGTATAGGTGCATCAAATGTGACTCTCCTATGGCATGCTGATGACACTTCGGTATTTTATGATGTTTGTCAGGATCAGGTTGAGAATCTACAATGTCTATTGAGCCTTCTTGGCTTATTAACAAGGCTTAAGGTAAATTTTTGTATGTCAATTGTGGTGGGTATTGCACTTTTTGAAGATGATTCTCAATCAGTGGCAAATTTTATCAGTTGCAGAGTAGAGATTTTTCCCATCAGATTGGCAAATAGTTATCAATAGGTTTGAAAAGCATTAATTAGGTTGGGTTGGTAGATTTCGTTGATACATGGGAAAGGTCACTTTTGATGATTCTTGCTAATCTACTGGTACATTATCTTGTGGTGTTCAAGATTCTAATGTCTGTTTCTAAATGTCTTGAGAAAATTTAGAGATGTTTACCATGGCACAATGGAAGAAGAAAGCAATCCTCCAACTTATAGTTAGTGGCATGGAAGGAAATTACTCAGCCTACGTGGTAAGGTGCTTTGGGCATATGAAGCCTTGAATTTGTGAACTTGTCTTTGTTAGGTAAATGGATGTGGTGGTTTTATGAAACAAGGAATGAATCAAGGTTGTGGGTGTAGATTATCAGATAAAAATGATATGGTGTTGGGTAGACAGGGGGAGAGGGGTGGGTGGGCGAAAAGCATCATCACTAGTGTGTGGAGAGGGGTCTTGGTGGCAGACAAGGTTATCTGGTGTAGTTGCAAGTTGACGGGGGAATGGGGGTAGGGGTGAGTTTCTGGTGGGATAGATGGATGGATGAGTTGCCCTTGGCTGAGCTACATCTGACTTTGTTTGTATGGGAATGGGGATGGATGGGTTGCCCTTGGTAATGGGGTAAAGGCTGGAAGGTCATCTGAATTTCTGGTGGTCTTGGATGGGTTGACAAGATGAGGATTGATGCCAATAGGAAGAAAATCTGGATCACTCTGCCACATGCGATATGGTGGCAAAGATGGCTGGAAAGAAATTGCTGAGTGTTCAAAGATGTCAAGCATGATGATGAGCATTTCTGGCCTAAAGTGATCTTTGTGTCATTGAATGGACAAGGTTTTAGGCGGCCCTGGCTACCATGAATGATGATAAAGTCCAAACATCACTACTTTCCTTGGTCACCTTATGAGGGTAAGGGTAGTGTGCTGTTTTTCCTGTTTTTTTTTCCTTTTTTTGGGTGTATGATATTGTCATGACTGTTTTTTATTTTATGATGTACTTTTGTCCTGGTGTCTAGTGGGTTTCCCTTTTGAGGACCCTCAGGTCTTGTTTTGTTTTTGATTTTGAGATTGCCTATGACTTGTGTGGGCCCCTTGTTTTTCACCCATGTCTTGTGAAGTTTCGACAATGCTACCAGTCCTTGACTTATTTACTATCTATCATTTAAAACTTAGAGTTGTTGACAATATGACATTATCTTTTCTGTTTGGATAACTAGAAGTTAAACTTGTTTTGTTGACATTGTTAATGTTTATGTTTTATTTTATTTTTTAGTTTTAGTTGTATATTATAGTTCTTTCAAAACGAATATATACAGTTTAATTGTGTTTTTGTGTATATATATGTTTGTATGTATAATATACATGTTTATATTTCTGAAAAAATAACTAATTAAAAAGTGGGGTCTAGGCATCCTTGGTCGTTGCTGTGATGCCTTGGGAGCTATGCCACTATACATATGCTTGAACCAATGTTCTAGATATAAGGATTTTGTTATCCACCAAATTCTAACATTCCCATAGACTCCTATTGACTTTGGTTCATATACCTGAGATATATTCTACTTGCCCATGGGCATTCTGGCATGCACTTTTATTTGGTTTCCCTACATATGAAAGAATGGGGGTCAATGAAATGATTTCTTAAATGTTTAGATTAAATATAGTTTGGATAACTGATCTGGAGCCGATTGTCTTGTATTTAACTCAGTTTGGAGAGGGAGGAGGCAGAAGATCTGATCAAACGTCATAGTGGGCGAGTTACAGGATCTGTTAGTAGAAAAACGGTAATTGAATGTTTTATGAAATGAGTGTTTTGTATATGTTGCTTTTGTAGATGACCTTCCCCATCTACAGAACTTTCTAGTAGCTGATGAAGACATTGGTGGAAAGAAATCTCAAAAGGCAAAGGAGTTGGGGTACATCATTATAGTCATTTTACTTTCAATTTTGTGTCTTGCTTGTTTTTTCTTGTTCTACCATTTTACCTCCTTGTTCGTGCCATGCTAGTACCTCCTTTCTAACCGAGGATGGATTGTTTGATATGATCCACAAATCAAAGCCTGTTAAAGCACATATACTGGGAATTCCTGACCAAAGCAATTCAGTACTGAAATGCAGTCCTGTGAAAATTGATGGAAAAGGTACTTGCAGACTTTATCAAAAATGTATTTTGTCTTTTATTCTTTTGAATGCAATTTCTTGAACAGTTATAAAAATACATTATTTATCTTAGGATGTGTTTGTTTCAGAATTTAGGTTATAGGAGACTTGCACAGTTAATACTATTTAGATTACAATGGACTGAATGTGCCAAGCACATTCATAGTGCACCATTAATACTAATACAGTTAATACTCATCTTTAATAGGAAATTTTTTACCCTTTCCTTTGTAGAAGGGAATAAACCTAATGTATGAGGAATGTAAGGTGTAGGAAGGATGCAAGTTAACTCAACCTTGCCTTTACAACTGAAGAGACTATTTCCTAGGAGTATAGCTCATGATCACACTAGAGTGTTGTAACCTTTAACCTTTCTTTGAAGTTTCAAATTTAGATTACTGTTAGTTCATGATCATCATTGAGTGGTGTAAACTTTGAACTTTCATTGAAGTCTCAAATTTACATTGCTTTTAGCTTTTAGGATGGTAGTAATTTTTTTTGAGTGGTAAGGAAAATCATTCCATTGAAGAAAATGGAGAAAAGAGATTTCAAGCTTATCCAAAAATAGATAAACAGAAGAACAAACAAGAGAGAAAATAGGAAGAAACCACAACTGGTGTTGTTGAAGTGAGTACCTAGGTGGCTTAGTGCGGGTGCCGCCTAGGTGTTGCCCAGACACCCATTAAATGGATCAATCGATCCATTTTTTCAAAATCCAGATTTTTATTTTTTAATATCCAGATGTATTTATTTAAAATTGGATGTTTAAAATTCAAATTTCAGATGTTTATTTTTATTTTAATTAAACATTGAGTCATCAACATTTTTAGCTATTTGATTTGTTGTGGACTTGCGTGATTTAGTTATTTAGTGTTCTTTGTTATTGTTATTGTTATTTGGCACCTTATTACATGGTTTACTTCTTATTGATGCCTGTGCTTTGAACAGATCGCTATTTAGTTATTTTTGGTTCTATTTATTGTCTGCAGATTACGACTTTTTATTTGTGTTCGAGTTATAAAAAATATGCAAATATGTCAAAAAAAATTTAAATGTGCATTTAAATATCGATTACATGACAATTTTTTATAACTGTAGTTACCATATTGTACATAACTGTAACTCTGTGGATATATAAAAAATTAAAATAAAGTATAAAAAAATTCAGGCACCCTGGCTTACTGCTTGGGTGCGTTAATAACTTTGACCACAACACCACAAGTTCTACTGAACAGAGCAAAGAAAAGCAGTACAGATGGCATAGGGGAATTTACCCCAATAACAACACATGTAGGCAATCAAGTCAAGATCAGATGCATCCACACTTTCATAACCAAACTTTTTATGTAATCAAGCCAAGATCAGGCATGAATTGGTCATGCCTTGGTGGCTCAGATTGCCTTGTCTTGAACTAGCAAATTTTTTGTTGGATTCATTTATTTAAATATTTTTTTTTAATGTTTAAAATGTTTTTCATTGCAAAAACTTAAATACAAAGTTTTTGATGTAGTACTTAATTATTGAAAGATATAATTATGCATATTAGTGAAATATGCATATTAATATTATTACACATTATATTTTGATGTTATTCTTAGGAATGTTCAACTAATAAGCGTCTCTCCAACCTGCTCCGACCAAATTTGGAGAGGTTGCACCACACCTTTGGAAATGCTTCTATTCCTATCTACTGTCTAAACCCCCAATCAACAAATGTGAGCAGATCCCATATCTTTTTATTGTGCCTTTGAAGTGCAGCACTCATCCTCAAAATATCACAAAAGGACCCTACTCTCCCCAAATGATGTCAAGGAGGCCTTGTCAGCATTTCTCAGCAGCTTAAAAGCCAAAACATGTTGGCAAATTTTTTTTGACATGTGTCAATGTTTAGTTCTATGGACATGTACAATTTAATGTCAACGTTTCCAAAACATTGAGAAAATGGGTGCAACTTAAAATGTTCCACTTGTTCCCTTCCCTTTTTTATTTCAAAACTGATGTTTGTTTTATACTTTAATTGACCATATCATAAGTGTATTAATATTTTTTAATTTCCTGTTGTGAAAATAAATTTTTAATTTTTATTCATTTCCTGGAGTTTCATCTCAGATGTTCTAATCTTTATGTGCCTTTTTATTTTCATGTGTTTGAGTAGGCCGTGTTTCTGCTTCAAGAGTTTCTGCAAAAAAGAAACTCATCGTAGTCTCAGCTAGCAAGAGAAAAGATGAAATTAGTGGTGTAATTTCTAAGACATGGACTGAAAAATATAAGCCAAAAGTTCCCAATGATATAATTGGAAACCAAAGCCTTGTAAGTGTGTTTGTAGCTGTTTTATATGCATGATTATTTTTTGCATATATGTCCATGCGTGTATTTTAATTTATCATCTCTCTGGTTACTTCTCCTGGGATACTTGGTAATGTGTTTGAAGTTTGAAGCTATCTTTTATCCTTTATCAATTTGTGTATATATATTTTATTTAATTATTTTTTGAGTTAGTTTGAAAGGATTGGTTCTGTACAGGTCAAACAACTTCATGACTGGTTGGCACATTGGAATGAACAATTCCTTCATCCTGCTCAAAAGGGAAAGAGAAAACGAGAAATTGATAACAAAGTTAAAAAAGCTGTGCTGATGAGTGGGCCACCTGGTATAGGGAAAACTACAACTGCCAGATTGGTCAGCCAAATGCTTGGTTTTCAGGCAATCGAGGTAATTTGTTATCAGAATCATTCCTGTTATGATGTTTGCTTAATTGATTATGCACTTAGGTACTTGTATTCCCAAGTTAAGTATTTATTGACCTTTTCATTTGGTTGTGGAATTAATTTTATAGGTTAATGCCAGTGATAGTCGTGGAAAGGCTGATTCCAAGATCATCAAAGGGATTGGTGGAAGTACATCAAATTCTATCAAAGAACTTGTCAGCAATCAAGCTTTGGATCCAAGCAAAGATTGGTGGGTTGTGGGCTTTTTGTAGTTGTACAAATTGAATGTTGTTTTGCCATACCGTGTTTAACTGAACATTTTGTTTTACATCTGCAGGTCAAAGCATCCTAAGACAGTCTTGGTCATGGATGAAGTTGATGGCATGTCTGCTGGTGATAGGGGTGGAATAGCTGATCTTATTGCTAGCGTTAAGATCTCAAAAGTTCCCATCATCTGTATTTGCAATGATCGTTACAGCCAGAAACTAAAAAGTCTCATCAATTATTGCCAGCTTCTAAATTACAGAAAACCTACAAAGCAGCAGGTTTCAACAATTCTATTCATGTTTTCTTCTGTCTACATGTGGTATTATTCTATGTTATTGAATGGAATATGAGCTGCATTTCATATTTAGTTTCCCTTCCAAGTATGATAACTCATGTATGTGAGATTTCTCTTATTCTGTATGTCATTTAGCACAACCTAAACCAATGATATTTAATTATTAACCTGCACTTTTTGACTAGTCTTAGATTATCATGAAACCCATGTTTTGATTCAGGTTCTGACTTCTTACAGACATCATGATGCCAATTCTCTATGAGTTAGTTGAGAATTTGGCCTGGTCTTATATTTCTAGAAGTACTTGTTGAAGTTGGGAGAGAAGGAATAATGATTTCCTGGGATTACCTAAGCTTTCCAAGGAGGAGGGAGGTGGGGGGAGATGAGAGGGATGTTGCTTGACAGGAGAGGAAAACAAATGAGGAAATTCATGAATTGGGCTTTTATATGATTGGGTTGTCACCTGTTTGGATGTTCAGTGGACAGATGGCCATACAGTGTTAGTCTCCAATGGGATGTGTTGCCACCTGTCTGGACAGGATGCAAAATAGGAGACACATGGTAACAAAAAGTGGACAGGTGTCAAAGCCCTTCTGTGCGATGTGTTGCCATGATTTGGTCATCTGGTCTGGATATTGTGTGGACAGGTGGCTATGTGCATTGGGTCCCCTTGCTGGTCCAACGGATTTCCCATCTAGATGTCCATTTGACAAGTTCTTTACACATTGATTGTTTACTCTATTTTCTGATCATTCCTTTTTATCAATTAGGGTTTCTTTGTTCCCTCATTATTCTAATATTACTATCTTCCTCTTGTTTAATAAAATACATTATTTTGATATTTTTTCTTTTACAATGTTTTTCTGTTTGCTTTTGGTTTCGTCTATTTTACAACTTAATAGCCTAATATTTTTACATGTGTACAAAATACCTAATGAAAGTGAAAACAACACTGATGGCCTTACTATACTGACCCTTCCTTGTTGGTAATAGAGGAGTACTGGTCCGCTGAGGTCAATATCTACAAACTCTCCCACGGGGGTGGAGGGGTGTTAGTCTGGCAAGGCTAGCATTGTGGTGCATGAGCAAGACCACTAATTGTTTTGGGAAATAGTTGATGTCCTTGTATTGTAAAATACACAAATGGTTTTCTTACTGAATTTATTCAAAATTTTGATTGTCTCTATTGTTCTGAAGATTGTGCTTGGCCAACAGTGACTGTAAAACTGACTGGAATGAAAGGAATGAAATATCAAAAAAAACTGAGTAGATCTTTGGCTGCCCCCACAACAAGTCCTAGAACCCAAAGGGATCTGGTGAAGAATGTGGGCTTGTTCAATCCAGTATGTCAATCCAGGCCCAGATCTGGTCCACTTCCTTGTCTGAAAATTCATCACTCCCATCCAGGTTCTTATTCCTCTTTTTCAACCTGTAAACATGCAGGTATGATGCATCAGTTTGGGGAGTTCTGATGAGATTGGTGATCCTACATGTTATTGATGCTTTTATTGTTGTTGGTGAGGGATTTTGGTCATTGAGTTTCTGGAACAGTGGTGAGATCAACAATGCACATCCATTCCCGACCACAACTGCTCAAGAACAGTTGTAGTCATTAGCATCTTTCTTCCTAAAGATGTCCACCATGAAAGTTGTGTTGCCCAGAACCATTAATAGAGATTGGACGTATAGTTTGTTCTCTTCTTGCTGGTGGCAACCCTGAAAATATTTGATGTTTTGATTGCCTGCTTTTGACCATAGTGCTTTGGTCTTGAACTCCACCTCTTCCTTTAGGAGTCGTTAAGGTCATTTTTCAACTTTGGGTAACAGTGTTTCATCTCATCACTATCATATACTTATAGTAAGCCACCTCAATATGCATAGTATTCTATGCTATACTTGTGAAAGATCAGATTGTTTACAAGAAAAATTTCTTGTTGATTGTTGCAATGCATTAACATAGGAGCTTTAACAAATTAACGAAGTTTTGCTTGTAAAGGTCCAAGTCACATCATCTTGGATGCAGTTTCTGCCATGAAGTGAGATTCTACCATTTCATTAGATGTGTACACCACATTTTGTTTCTTGCTACATAGGACAAAATTTTCACCAGGTTGGATTCTTTACCATAAAATTTGTTACTTAAGTGTTGCAATGCATAAATATTGGTTGCTTTCACAAAAAACCAATCTTTGTTGGTAAAGGTGCAAGTCACATCATCTTACATGAAATTTGTGCCACAAAGTGTTATTTTACCTTTTGAACTGCAAGTACAATATCTTGATTTGGACTTCTTGGTGGGGTTTCTGCATAGTTGAAATGAAAGGAGTTGAAAGGAAACCTAAAATTTTACATTTGACCATTCCTTTTCCTTGTGTTTGTGCTTTGTTTAGAAATGGAAAACATTTTCCAGTGGCTGCCATATATAAGGGAAAATTTTCTCTCTTTTCAGAGAATATGGTTAGAAGACAAACTGAACATCTCATCCTTCTCTCTTGGTAACACTCAAATATTTCTTTGCAAGACAGACCAAGCATTAATCCGTCATTATTGATGGTGGCTCTTCTAGTACCTTCCATGCAAAGGGAATGAGGAAAGGTGGGTTGGGTGGGCATTTTGGTTGGAAAAAATAATTCTGGGAAGTAGGAAGGGGTTGGGTGTGTAATTTTGTTGAAAACTAGATAATTCAGCAGAAATATTTCACTAGAAATCTTTCAATAGAAATTACTAACCATCTGATTTGTTATTATAATGTAAATTAAACTAGAATCAATAGTACTAGATGTTTCCTTTGTGATTTAGAAAGTCTCACAGTTTTTGTATTTTTTATGTTTATAATTAAGTAGTTCAAGATGTAAGGAATGCATTTGAAAAAATCTTTTAAAAATGCATGTTTGTTTGATAAATGATAAATTTTTTTATAATTTTTCGTTTGTTTCCATTGTCAAGCACAAACAACAAAATCTAGTTTCCAGTTGTTTCTTCTGTAAATCACTAACACCAAAAAATGAGTCAAAAGGAAAATAAATTCCACTTGATTTTGTTTCCAGTGATTTCCTTGACTATCATTTTCCATTTCTGTATCACAAACAGATTCCTTGTCTCCCTTGTCACTTGCATAACATCAGTTTGAGAATGCATTATCGTGTAAATGACTTTGCTTCTAGTAAACAAGACCTTCAACAAGGTTTTGCATATTGTATCACTTGTACATCCTATTATTGTATGTTTCTCATTTTCGTAAGTAATATGCACTGTGTAGTATTGGCCCAGGTTTTCCTTGGATATTCTAGCTTGTGGGGAATGCTAACTGAGAGTATTAGTGTGTTAAGATCACTTGTAGTTTAGTTTCACATTGTTTATTGTGTATGTATCCTCTTTATGTAGCTTTTATGTACAGTGGCTTTGTTTTTTTGTTAATGCATCATTCTTAACTCTTTTTACATTTTATTTTTTTCACAACAATAATGGAAGACTGAAGAGAAGAAGGGCAGTACTATGAGTAGTTCTTTTAGAAAACTGTGTGACATTGCTGCATTTGATCTGGTGGTAGAGATTGCTGAGAGAAATAACAGAAATCTTTGGAGGGTGGGCTTCTGAAACAGCTAAGTGGAAGGATATGGTGTTTAACAGGGTTGTTTAATGGTCTGGGCCTAGTTTGAGTGGTAATTGTCCCTCTGATCTGGCTATTCTTTCTTGCTGAGCAAATTGTTGGGATCATGTGGTTCTTAGATCTTTGTCCTGATGTTGATGTCATCTTTTCTTTTTTCTGTTTTTCTATTTGTCAATGTTTACCCGCATGGTGGCTTCCCCTTTTGTACTTTTTTTAATGAAATTTCCTTTTCACTGTTCAAAAATGTTTCTAAAAGTATTTTTTTTTGACTGTTGTCGACTTCCTGTACTCCATTCTTTCTGGTAGTGGTATACATTTTTTTTGATGTTTGATGGCAGATGGCCAAGAGGTTGATGCAAATTGCGGACACAGAAGGCATCCAAGTTAGTGAGGTATTTACAGACGTAGTCTTCTATACTCTTTCATATAAGAGGGTATGTACATGTATTTGATAAACCAAAAGTAGAATGTTATAGTTTGCTATGTATATAATAAACAGACTGTAAAAGATCAGCTTATTTAAGACAAGGATAATCAAATAGCTAAGGGACTTCCTTAAAAAGTATGGCTTATACATCTTCATTCTCCTGTCTCAAAAGTATGGAAATTGGCCAATATCAAAATTTTGCATCATTTTAATTTTCTTATCTGCAACAAGTCTTTAGTCCCCAATACATGGAAAGTATCCTATCTTAAAATTTTGCATTGTTTTAATTTTCCTTGCTGCAACAAGTCTTTCCTAATAATATTATCAAAAATGCCTTTCATGATCATTTTTAGTATTTTTCATCAGAGTATGTATATGTTTTATGCTCCGGACTTCTTATATTACATTAAAAGAAATCGTAATCATAGCAGAAATTTTACTAGTGTTGATTGCAATGAATGGTTCTCATGTGTCTAGTGCATACAATTATTTGTTTTGTTTTAGTGAAGCGTTTTATTTCCACATATTTACAGATTGCATTGGAGGAACTTGCTGACAGGGTAAATGGAGATATCCGCATGGCAATAAATCAATTGCAGTATATGGGCTTGTCAAAATCTGTCATCAAATATGATGATATAAGGGCACGCTTGTTCAATAGTGCAAAGGATGAAGATATCTCACCTTTTACTGCTGTCGACAAGTACTTTCTGGTTTCTGCCTCTTCTTTTGATTCTTCCTATTACTATTTCTGTAAGAGTGCCTTACAATCTGCGTATTTCATTACCAACAATTTCAGTTTGTCTCCTATGAAATCAAACATTTTTTGTTTTGTAAATATTTACTAATTTATGGGTAAAATGCTCTATTTGCTGATGCTTAAACAATCTAATATCTGTCACATGTAATCCTGAATATTGTTAAACTTTTTGGTCCTGTAATGAATTATGAGTCATTGACTGGTAGTCAGCGTTGATGTAGGAAGTTTTATTATTAGCATTTTATGGCTTTGTTATATTGTTTTGTAAGCACATGCACATCTAGAGGACAGCCTAATGTCTGATTGCACATGAATGTGGAGCAGTTATGGCCGTCAATTTTGGTGTTTTCTGTGTGATAAAATATTAGCATGTGATAATCTTGCATCCACTTCATCTTCTGCATATTATAATCTCATATTATTTGAGTTTTATTTGATTGTTGGTGAATGCTTTTACTAGCTTGTTGGTTTGCAACATATAATGGGGACTGAACATTTTTTTTAAGAAATCAATTGTAGCATCTATAAGTGGGGGTGGGGTTGTGTGCTTAGAATTTGAGGGAATCGAGTTCTCTTTGACCAAGTAAAATATAGGTGCTTGTGTACATTTCTTTGTGAAGGAAAATGAGGGAAAGTAATTTCCTTACTTTCCTGGGTATAAAAGAAAGTCTTGGAATTGAATTTTAACCTTCTCAATTGGAAATTGAATGAAATTTATTGGAATCTCATATTAATATGTTCTCTTATTTATTTTGTATAATGTATAAATTAATTAGTTTTACTTCGAAAATACAACAATTCAAGTTATAATCCCAATACACAGGATCAACATGAATACTTTTCTTCTATGTATTCTTGGTTATTTTCAAATCTTTGATTAAATTATATAAATTTGAATCTTTTTTTACAATTCCTAATCAAGTAGTTTTGATTCTACCTCTTCTTTTAATTTCTTATGCACTAATTAATTCTCCTCTTCTTACTCGTGCATTTTTTGATCTCCTAAGGATATGACTAAGTGTCAACTGATTCTCTCTGATTATCTTCAATTAGTGCAACTCTTACTTTGTTTCTAATGAAATTATTTTTTAGTTTATTTCTTGTAGTATTATCACTCATTCATCAAAGCATATACATGTATCTCAAAAACATTAGATTTTTGTATATGGTCATGTTTTGTAGTCTAACATTTTGAACCCTAAGCTATAATTGGGTAAATTTTGTTTTATAAAATTTTCCTTTTAATTTGGAGGGTATCCTTTAATCCTATGAATAAAATCCTTTATAATTTCACTGTTTCTAATTATTATTAAATCTAAAGTATTTAAAAGCCTTGCTTTTGTGGATTTCATAACTAAGTATATACTTTCATCATTATTTTTATTTTCATTGATCCTACATATTGTATATTCAATTTTTTTACCTACCTAATAAAAATTCTTTAAACTCAAGTGTCTCTTCATAATTCTAATTATTTCTAATTTACTTTTATCAACTAAAATGTTGTCTGTAAATAATATACACTAAGGTATTTCTTTTTCAATTTTCGTAGTTATTTCATCAATAACTTAGATGAATACATATGGACTTAGGGAGGACCCTTGCTGTAAATTTATGTCTATTGAAAATTCTTTAGTTTCTCATGTAATTTTAACATTAGTGTTTGTCCTTTCATGCATGTTCTTTATAATAATATCAATATAGCGTATTGGTACCTTTCTTTTTAAAACCCCACTACAATAGGTTTCTTGGTACTCTATCATAAGCTTTTAATTTCTTTTAATTAATCAATGAAAACTATATGAAGGTCCTTTTTCTTAACTTTAAAATTTTCTATTATTCGTTTTTTTAAGATATAACTTGCTTCTTGTCTTTTATTTTAACAAACATAATTTCCTTATTATATGTTAAATTTTCATATACTATGATTAGAATTAATGATATTTATTTAATTACTTTTTAAATTAACAATTTATTAAAATTATTTACGTACCTTTGAATAGGCAAACATGCATAAATACTCATATTTTAGTGTTCTTAAAACTCTTTGATAGGTTCAAATACTAGGAAAGCATGTCCATGGGAAACTACTTTCCTTTTCTTTCCAATTCTTTTAAATTTTTTTTAACTTATGTAAATTCTGGAATACACTTTCCATCAAGTAGAAGGGCACATATTTCAGTTGAGGGATGCAAATTGATACATTATGCATGTAATCTCCATGCATGCACTCAACTATATTCTCCTCGTTTTGGGAAATCTCTAGATATAAGCCTCTCCGTGCTAATTGCAAATGCAACTTTGCTAGATATACATTTCTTCTGTTTTTTTTTTTTCACTTTTGAAATCTGCGGCAGTTATGCTTATAGGGACTTCTTCAGTCACCATTGCCAGTCACCATCCATCTTTTTTTCTTTTTTTTTTAATTGTTTTTTGCGTGACTTGAATGGGATGGTGCCCTTATTTGGCCTATTGGTTTTAAATAATTGAGAACATCCACTCTATTAGAAACATGTGCTATAATCTTACTATGCAAGTTTGGTCACATGAATGATGAATCTTTTATTATAAATATTTCTATCTATGGTCAAATTTTTTGTTAAATTACATAGCTTTAAATCTCTTTTCACAATTTCTAAGTAAGTAGTTTTAAGTTTTTCTTTACTTCTTTTAATTTCTTCTACACTTGTTAATTATTCTCTTGTAATTGGTGCTTCCTTTAGCTTTTTAAGGATATGATTAAATCACTTTAGTCGATTTTCTTTTATTTCATATTCAATTAATGCAACTCCTACTCTATTCTTAATAAATTTATTTTTTAAATTATCACTATTTTTATTGTTTGTGAGACAATGAAAACAGTATCTCTTTGTATTGATTCCTTTCATACTTGTGTATAATTTTACATTTTGACAGCATTGTTGAATCTTTCAATGATGTTGAAATCACAAAAATTGGTTTTGACGTAATTTATCTGTCTTGATGCTTCAAAATTGGCAGTGCATGGGCATACCACTAAGTAGACCTACCATTCAATCTGCAGGCTTTTTGGTTATAATGGTGGGAAGTTGCGTATGGATGAAAGGGTTGATTTATGCATGTCTGATCCTGATCTCGTTCCTCTTATTATTCAGGTTTTCAATGTCTCCATTCACAATTTTTTCAGTTTAATTTTCATCTCATGTGAAGAGTTTTTTGATTAATAATGGGTGCCCTCTTTAACTTTTTGCTTGGATCATGGTTGGCAAACTGCATATGATCCATTTAATTTTGAATTTTCTAGGTTTTGAAAAATTTGAATGTTCTTGAACCCTAATACCAAAAGATTGGATGTGGTGGGCTTGGATGTGGGTGCGTGGGTGATGAAAAGTTGGACAACTTCCTCCTCTCCACGACAATGAGAATGTCTAGATGTTGGTTGGTGGCAGCAAGAAATCCCTCCCTCCATTGACATCAAAGAAGATATGGTGGGCTTGGATGTAGAATGATCAAAGGAGTGTGGTGGTAACTAGTGTTGATGGCATAATGTTGGGGAGCATGGTCGTTGGGAAGGAAGGTAGATGTTTGAAATTAGCAGTATCAGGATGGTGAAGTCAAATTCTCAGCTTGGACTCTATCTTGAGATGCTTTGGTGACTATTCCAAAGTGGTGGATAGCAGTTTTAGATGTTCCCAGTATGCTAGGAACTTAGTGGTGGTTTGGCTAATGGTAGGGAGACTGGAGTTGTTTGTGGATTCCCATGGGATAGGAATGGTGTATTTGACACAAAAGGCACCCTCGTGCTCATTGAAGTGTATGCTTTTCCAAGAGCTGTGGAGGTGGTTCTGGGTGGTAGGTTATTCTAAGTGGGGGTATTGATAATGGTTTCTTGGTTTAAGGGAAACTCCTTAGTGAATGAGGGGAGGAGTGGCAATCTCATGGTGGTAGCTAAAGGATTGCTTAGAACTGAGTTGGTGGACAAATTGGCTTTCAATGGTAGAGGTTGGCAGGGACTTGGGGGAGATTGCGGATGTGTCTTAGTGGATCATGTAGAGGTTCAAGATGATGACTTTTAGTTGGTTACCAGGTGCCTATTGTCGGGTGAAAGCTTCTAGTGGGAGGCATACATGTTGTAGACAATGAGCTCAATGTCGATGTGGTGATTGATGTGGTAGTTGAGGTGGTGGCCAGTAGGGATACGTTACAATTATTGTCAGACATTTTTTGGCCATCAATTGATCCTAATGTTGGATGGCCTAGGAGTGTCAATGTGGGGGAGGACTTGATCTACATCATTGATCGGGGGAAGACTTGCCACTTGTTAATCTTAAATCCAATGATGACATTGTGAATCCAAAGGCACTTGACAAGGGCGTTGGCTTGGTTTACAAAGGTGTCAACAAGGATTCAAAAATTGACAAAGTTGACAAAGGTGTCAGCAATCTAGCTTGATTTTTCAGATACTCATTCTTGAAACCTCATGTATTTTTGATAATATGGTGTATTGAATGATCTGTCATTTAGGATTGATATCAGATCTATGAATTATTTGATTCAACAAATTTTTTGAATTGTTGGAGGATGGATTGGTCTATCTAGAGATGTCTTCCATCAAAGCCTTCGTGAATTATTGAAGCCTTTGCCGGCAGATTCTTTGTTGAATATTGTGGATTTTATCCTATTAAAATCAATTGACTAGTGAAAAAGACTTATAAGTGATATAAAAATTTTAATTTCACTTATTGTTTTTTGATGTAGAATTATTTTTTCCAACAAACATTAAAGGTAGCTTTCCTCTCTGTCCACCATCATAACCCATTAGGGTTTTCAGATGGGGAAGGTGGGGACGGATGACAAAGGTGGGAGTGGATGAAGCATGTGAAAGGAAAAGGAAAAAAAGAAAAGAAAATGAAGAAAAAGAGAAGGTGAAGAAAAAGAGAAAGAAGAAATACGTAAAAGAAAGAAAGAAAAAAAGAGAAGGGAAGTGAGAAGAAAAAAATAAAAAATAGTACATAAAAAAATTATTTTTTAAAATAGTGGAAATATTAAAAAATCACGAAAAATCCTGATTTTTTTTATTTTTTTTAAAATTATGTTTACTTATGAATAGCATTCCTCTTCTACCTATCTCTTGTATTCTTTTAAAATTTATATTCTATATTTTTAATTAATTGAAGTGAGATTTTTTTTAAAATATTAACTTCATTATGGGAATAAAATTTATAATTTACTCTAAAATTTTATGATTGATAAACTTTTTAATTATGGTGATTATGGAAATTCTATTGTATTGTGCATGATCTTATTAATTTGTGTTCGATATATGAATTGTAGCCTAATACATAATCTATTGAAATGTAACTTCGTAAATATTAATTGCAACTTGAATTCTATTAAAATGTAATTTGATATATATTGAAATGTAATTTGGTTTATTCAATTGCAATTTAAATTTTATTTAAATGTAACTTGATATATATTGAAACAGAAGCTTAATTTTAAATCATTTGTCATTATGAGTTTTTTTGATTATTTGTATATGATTTAAGACTTTTCTTATGCATGCAACTACTATATCTTTATCTAATTCACATTTCATGCATGATAATTTCATAAAAAAATTATCCAAGTATTTTTATATGCTTATCACAACTTTTTTTATCTTTCACTGACTTTTAAGTCAAAATTTGGACTTTTTTGGTTGTTTCTAGAAAACTATTGCATTTTTACCAATACAATCGTCAATCTTTAATACGTTTCCTTTTTCTAGATGACTAATTCTCAATACTATACCAATATTTGAAACCTTTTGTATCAAGCACATTTGGTTATTGTGGCTTGGAAAAAGATTATCAGGCTTAAATTAGAGGGTGGTCTGGGCTTAAGACTCTCAGCTCTATGAACTTCACTTTGCTAGGGAATTATCTGTGGTGTTCTATGAGAAGTCTACTTTGTGCTTGTGGTTATGTAATGGTTTGGGAATGGGATAGAGAGGGAGTGGTGGGTGGATGTCCAACATCTTGAGTGGTTTGTGGGATGTCCTCGAGGTAGATGTAGTAGTGAGGTGTGGGAGCTGGTTGGTGGTGGGCGATGCAGCTGGGGTAAACTTTGGTAGCATGTTTGGGTGGATCGGGTTCTATTGGCTTCTCTCTTTCTGGCTTTGTTCTCTTTTGCATCTCATATCAATGTGAGTGTTGTAGAGAGTTGAGTGTTCCAAGGTAGTGATTATATGGGATGCTTGATTCCATGAGAACATAAGTGGTTCGGAATCATTTGATCTTGCTAGCTTGTTTGCCTATCTTCATTCTCATGGTTCACCTTTGATCTCTACAGAGAATCCTATGCAGGTGTGGCAGTGGAATGAGGATGGTATGGCAAATCTCTAAATTGGATGATGACCATTGTGCGGGTTAGATTTGGTGAGCTGAAGTTTGTATAGTGGCATTCAATTCCTATAAAAATCCACTTTTTTTGCTTAGCAGGAGTGGCTTGAGGCAATTCCAATTGAATGCTTCCTGAAGAAGAGAATTTTCTAGTTTTCTAGTTTGTGGTGAATAGGAGGAATATCTGTTACATTTTCTCTGAGTGCTCCTTGGTGAGGAGGTATTGGCATTCATGGATGGGCTTGAATGATTTTGCACTGGGAGATTTGGGTTGGTTTTGGGAGAAATGGATGGGTAAAAGGGGGTTGGAGGCTTGCGGGTGGAAGGTTTAGCTTATCTTTCTTCATGTGGTGTGGTAGATGCATTGGCTGGAAAGAAATAGCAGGGTGTTCTAGGGTGGTTGTTATGATGACGAGTTTTTTTGGGCTAAGGTAAGAAATTATATTTGTGGGTTAGATGAGATTGTGGAGGGTTCAAGAGATTGTTGATGATGTAGAAGTTCAGGCATGGCTACACTCTCTATTGTTACACATTTTGAGGTGATGAAGTGATTATTTTTATTATTATCTTAGACTGAATTTTCCTTTTTTTTTTTTCTGTTTGAAGTCTGTGTCCAGTGTGCTTCTTCTTTAAAGACTTTTGGTCTTTACTCTTAGTTTTGGTTTTTGATTTTCAGCTCACCTATGGCTTGTGTTGGAAATTTGGAATAAATGTTCTCTTGTGAAACTAAATGAGAATGGGAAACAAGGAATTATAATGGATAAAACAGAGGCCAGGCTGGCTTGCAGGCCTGGTCCTTGGGACTGGTTCAGCCCAGGGTGGGCCAGCCCAACCAGAGTTTACACTTCTAGCCAATTGGCACACAGTTGTACAAGAATACATCATTTTTCTTGAAAATTATTCACTGTTTATTTTTTACCAGGAAAATTATCTAAATTATAAACCAGTTTCAATTGGTAAGGGTGACAATGGAACAAGGAGAATGAAACTAATTGCCCGTGCTGCTGAATCTATTTGTGATGGAGATATAGCTAATGTTCAGATTAGGAGATATCGTCAGTGGCAGCTGTCTCAAGCCAGTTCACTTGTATCTTGTATTATACCGTATGTGCTTTTACTCCTAACTTAAATTATTCACACGTCTTCTTTATAACATTGGATTTATGTCTGTTTCATGAATCAATTAGGGCTTCTTTGTTGCATGGAAACAGAGAGATCCTTGAACAGGTAATTGAATCTTACACAATACAATCATCTGCTACTTGTGGTATCTCTTGAAAATAATTGTGTTATGACCTAGCATTACTGATTGTTTTAATAACTTCACAAAACCTGTTTCTCAAGTTATAGACAATTCATGATAGTCTTTGTGTGCTTTGTCTTGTATTGGTGCTACACCAGATCCAGATATGCATCAGCGTTGCATTTGGTGTGCACAAAAATACAAAATGTAGACAGAAAGCTTGGGCATCAGGAGTGTTCATGAGTACTATCTCCATGCTCTGTTGCATGGGACTTGACAAGGCATAGATTCATAGTTTAAATGTTTCCCTTCTCCTTATCTGGCAGGTGTCATTTAACCTGATTTTTTATCTGGAAAATGTTCTTTTTTGTGATTAAATGTATTTGGAAAATTGACGATTCTAACATTGTTTATTATTGAGTAAAATATTTATAAAGGTGAAGTAAAAAGTTGGTCATTTTTTCAAAGTTCTGGTCATTGTTTATATAAATATAATTTAAGCTCTGAATATGACTTGAAATTTTCATTAATTCAATGATAATACTTGCATAACTTGTGTGACATAGTTCCTGACGAGATATTGTCTCATCAATATATTTGACAGTGGTCAGGGTTCACTCTTTTTCAGTATTCCATCTTACTTATCTTGAGCAACGTAACAAGATATGTGCCAGTGTATTACATGTCTCTTTGCTTTAAAGTTCCTTTATCCGATGTTTATGTTCCTCAAATTTTGTCTTCATTCGCAGTATACATCCCTGGAAAACTCCATCCAAAAAAACATTCAGGAAATGAACAAGAAGGCACTAATGTGATCTCTTGTTTGAACCATGCCAACAATCACATGTTCTGCTTGTTCACGCAGCCTTTAATGAATGATTTGATTCAGTGCCATTTTAGTTGATTTTTAATAGTAAGTATAGTTGTAGGGTCCTTAAAAGGTGTAATTCTTTGCTTGGCAATTTCCGTATTGCTAGGTATTAACTGAGATTACTCTAATGGCCACTACTGCTTGGTAGATGCTTCTTTTGCGAGTCAAAGTAGGTTCATTAGCATCTATTTTTTGTTTTGTTTTTTTTCAACCATTGCATTATGACGTGCTATATGCTTGGTCGTAGGTGCTAGGATGACACTGCTAATGTAGTCCCAGATTTGCTAGAATATAGGGTGGGGATATGGGCCTGTTTCACTCTAGATTTCCCATTTACTTCGGTGGCACTGGTGGCTTCAGCAATTTGAGGATTTTTTAGGGTAAAGGTTTGGTTGGACTAAGTGGAAATCACTCTTTTCAAATAGAATGTTGGAGTCACTCCAGAGTTTGGGTTGAATTTGTATCAGATATGCCTTTAGCCAAATTCATATTTCTTCAACATTTGGATAAATCGGAACCATTCAAAATTTGAATCCACATCTGTTACATTAACTCAAATTTGGATAATATTGGAGATTTCCAAAAAACCAAACCTAGAATTTTTATGATATCAATAACACCTATTTTATAAATTTTATTTATCGATACCAAACAAATAAACTGGGTGTAATACAATTAATGAGAACATCAAGTAACAGAATACTCATAAAACATAAAGAAATTGTAATGCTTGCAATCTCACATCTCCATTCGACTTATTCATTTCAAAATTTGGCATCTTAGGTTTTAATATTTTTTTTGCATTTATTATTTAAAATATTTTTAAATTTTGATTCTCTATTTATTGTTTATATTAATGATATAATGATAAATTAAAACATTTATGTATTTTTTGGATTGATGGACTAAGTGGTAGCAGGGGATTCAATTTCGATTTCTTATTGAAATTCATTAAATTGAAAAGCATGTGCCAGTAACATTTTGTAATGTCAAATTCATGCCAATGGAAATATGATAATGAAAAATCACTTTTTGTTAACAAATTACTGTGTTGACATTGATTTTGCTGACAATTCAAAAAATTGGCACTCGTTGGTAAAATTTCACCAATAAATGGATTTGGATTGGATTTTTATCAGTGTATAGCACACATTCAGATTCGGTTCAGATATGCCTTCTGATATCAATTTCGAAACCTGATATCTGGTATCTGCATTCTTTTTCTTAAGGAATTCGGATTTGAATCATATGTTGGACTTCATGTATCAATTTATTATCTATTTCCTTCAGCTATTGGATGTGGCCATTTTTTCTTGGTTTGATGTGGCAGGGGGTTTATGATTGGTTTTTGTTGTGATTTGTTTTCGTTCTTGGGTGTTATGCTATCTGCAGCTATGTTTTTCTAGGGTGGTGGGATTCTATTCTCATAGACCCCAACCCATTCTTTTTTCCCTTTTCATTAATAATGTTTTGAACCTCATGATTCTGTGGAATTTGTATTTTGTTGGCATTCTTATTTTTTTTCCAACAATGCTTAATTTGCAGGGGGAGCGGAACTTTAACAGGTTTGGTGGATGGCTGGGAAAGAATTCAACAATGGGAAAAAATCTAAAACTTCTGCAGGATCTCCATGTTCATATTCTTTCTTCCCATGAGTCTAATTTGGACAGGTATGTTTCCTGCCACGAAGGTGGCTGGTATGTTTCTGCTTCTTTCCAGTACGCCCACACAACAAATGACCCTGCATCACATGAATTACAAACCATAACCGAGAATAAATTTCTGAAGACCCCAAATCCAATTCAATTCACATTATAAGAAGCTCCAGCAGCCTAAGCATGCTCTTTAGTTTCGTGCATGCAAATAAGCTCTGGCTTTGCATTCATCACAATTATGCATTTGCAATCGTCTGAAATAAAATTGAAGTTGAACCAATTGTGTGTAAAATAAGAGAAAATTAGCTTGGATAGGTTTTCATGTCCATAAGAGGCCTTAAAAGGAAATCATTACATTTAACTGAAACTAGAGAATGTATGGAAAAGGTGTTCTTGGTTAGAAATAGTAAAAATGATTTAGAATCAGATATCTAACGGAAAATTTTGTGATGGGTAGGAATTGGAGGGAAGGTATTCATGTTGTCAACGTGGAGAATTAAAGACATTGATTGTTGTTGTAGTTGTATTGAAAATATATATTCAATCAGTCAAAAAAATGTTTAACATGTATTAAGAATTTAATAGTGCATGTTTACAAAGTGGCGAAACCAGATGCTCCTACTTTTTAGAATGAATTGCATTTTAAGCACAGTAATACACTAACTATGGCCTAATGCATATCTGGGTAGGATATGAAACATTTCAATCATATAAAATATATTTCTTTATTTTAGTGTTTTATACTTCATGCACCAACTACCAACCACAAATCGTGCAGTTCTGCTGCCTCTGCTAGTAAATAGGTTAGGAACGGGTTTGGAAATTTTTTGCAAGGGCTGTGGACGTCAGACATATTTCTTTATTTTAGTATATAGGGCTTATATATAAATGAATATTTACGTCAGACATATTTCTGCAAGTTTTTAAATGTGTGTATGTGAGATTATACAAAACAAGGAGAATATTGACATGTGATGTGACATGCGATGCTCATGCTTTTCTGATTTCATTTTATGAGATGTGAATTGTAATTTTCTTGACGTTAGTCTTATTTTATGTATTTTAGATGTTCTTTTTGTTTGTTTACGCACAAGTTCACAAAAACTGGCAGGGACATTGCACGGATTGATTATTTCTCCCTTCTTTCGAAGCAATTGACAGATCCTCTTCGAACACAACCCAAAGTAGGATTAGTTGCTATTTCTTTTAAAAGAAAAATGTGCATTTGTTTATTTAGATGGTTTATTTTTATGTGTTCCAGGAGGCTGCTGTTCAGAAAGTTGTGCAGTTTATGGATGAGTATTCTTTAAGCCAAGAAGATTTTGATACTATCGTAGAGCTTTCCAAGTTTCACGTAAAACCAATGCTTCTCTCTGTAATTCATTTGAATATTACACAATACCAGTCTTTCACATTGTTTTTTTATCGAGCAGTCTGAATGGTATTTTACAAAAACTTGGGAACAATGCTTCTCTCAAAATAGAACAGCAGAGGGAAAAATTATCACCATGAAGAGAAGGAAAACATGTACAATTTTATTCCTGCGAGAAAATGACAACTAAGCATTATACATATAATCTGTGTTTCATGAAGCAACATTGGGACCATGTTCTGGTCTTATAATCATCAATAATTAAGCAGCTGAAGTGTATCCTATTTCAAATGCGATTTAGGATCCTTGGGTGGTTTATGCAGTTTGAGACAGTGTAGCATTTAGTTCTCACTTTTTTTATTTGCTCATATGTTATTGGTTTCAATTGTCCAAGTTCAATTGACCTATAACAAGCTCAGAGGCCTTAAGCCACCAGCATGAAACTAAACTCTGGTATTACGTTAAAGTTTGAATATATACCTTATTGTGTGGGGAAAAATGATTCTTTTTGAAATCTATAATCCTATACTGTGAATGATCAAGTCAATCTTCTTTCATAGATTTTAACACAAAAATGATACAGGGGTAAGCAATCGGCTGACCATGTACTTGTGATTGGTTAATCTCTTGTCAGGGACATCCAAATCCACTAGATAGTGTACAGCCTGCGGTTAAAGCTGCATTAACAAAGGCATACAAACAAGCCAGCAGTTCTAGACTGGTGCGTGCAGGAGCAGCAGATTTGATCAATCTTCCAGGCCTTAAGAAAGCTCCTAAAAAAAGAATTGCAGCTATATTAGAGCCTGTAGAAAGTAACAACCCAGATGAAAATGGTGATTCTTTGTTGGAGAACGAAGAAGAGGCATCAGATACAGAAGACAATGGTCCGTTTTTCATGATTATGCATAATTTACACATCCAAATTACCGATTTTTTTGATTTCACTTGCTTGAATCTTTCCTCCAACTTTGTGTTATTTAGGTGAGATTCGTCAACTTTTTCCATCACTAAGATAAAATTTTCTTTCTACCTTCTTAACTTTAATTCAACGTTAATTTTGAAGAGGCTGCCATTGTGTGTCACTTCATGATGCTCTCGGAGCTGGTGTTAGCATGAACAAGTGGAAGCTCGTCATTGTGGGACTGTATTTTATTTCCATACCACTTGACATGTAATTTTTCTTGGTGCAGCAGATGGTGGTGATGGAGATACAAAGTTAGAACTGGATCTCCAGAGTAACAAGGCTAAAGGTGGGCTGTCCCATCCTTCACTTGCATCAAATGCTTTCTTTTTCTTCACAGCAAGTCCTCATACAATATTCAAAATGTTTCTCAGGAATCCAAGTACAGTTGAAGTTGAACAATAGTGAAAGCTCCAGTGCCAAGAAAACACCAACTGGTCGATCCAGAGGAACGGGACCAGTTGAGAGAGGAGGACGTGGTTCTAGTTCAAGAGGTTCCGGGCGCGCCGGTAGAAGGGGACGTGGTTCGGATGGCAGCGGCACAAAGGCGAAGAGATGATCTCTCTATGATCTTTTGTTGTATGTTTGTTTGAGCTTTGTTGCTCTGGTTTCTGGTTGTATATGGCAAACCACATGATACTTGACCAGAAGATCATCTTCACCTTGTTCCCACTTAAAGTGAGAACATGAAGCCTTCGTTGGCTGCTTCTCCTTTTCAAGTTGAGTACATATGTAGATCTTCTTTAACCCCTTTTTGAACATATTTACCCTTTCAGCACGTCTACCTTTTAGCTTTGGAAATTTGAATTATAGGGGGGTTTGTACCAATAGAGTAGAATTGAATCAGTGGAAATTCAATTTTGTTTAATTTGAACATTTATGTGGGAATTTAATTTTTTTATAGAATTAGATGAAATTCATATAAAAAGAAAGTTTAGAATTTAATTTTGGTCTCTTTTCTTTTGAATTGAATAAAATCTTTTCTTTTTATTCTTTTGAATAAAATCGGTGGAAATTCCTTTGTCTTCTAAAACGTCTATTTTATGAATAGTTAAAATTTAAAATATATTAATATTTTGTTATTTTTTAAAATAAAAAATAAATTTGATTTTATCAAATTTTGATATATGTCTGAAATTTTAAATTTTATTTAATTTTTCTTGGTGTACAAATATATTTATATTTAATTTAATTTTAATTAGAAAATAAATTTTTGATAATTTATTTTTGTTTAATTCTATTTAATTTTGATATGTAAAAATAAATTGATGAAATTTTTTTTATTATGAAAATTAAATTAAGTAGAAATAAATTTGATATAGAGATATTTATATATTTTTTAAAATTAAATAAAATTGAAAATAAGTATTTGTATAAAACAATTAACTTTAAAAAACTTCTGAATCCAATGGTCGTGCCGGCACGTGACAAAAGGAAGTACCCGCCACCGCCACCGCCACCTACTATAAATACTCCGGAAGCTTTTGTGTTTTTGAATTTTGTCGTTAGCTTCCGGAGGGAGGTCGACTCCACGTTTCTCCCGCGCCATGGCGGGAGTCGTTGAGGAGCCCCAACGCCACGCGGGAGCCAAGGGTTCCGAATTGCAGTTGGGATCACAATTTTTCTAGAAAGGTTAGTATATTGGAAACTAGTAGTATTGTTTTTTGTAGCTTATTTTATTTTTTTTGTAAATGCAAAAAAGTTAAGTGTACAAGCTTGAAAATGCAGGGTAATGTTTCTACAACTTTTCTATAAATTTACTCCTGTCAGTTTTTTGAAGAACATTGTATTGAAAATGGAACATTGAAGTTGGTGTTTCCAAAAAGATCAGAATTGTTGTGTGTTGGGAAAGTGTTTTGGAAAAAGTAGTTTTCTACAAAATCTGTGTGGAAGGTTTGTGTGGATCTCTGAAAATTCGATGATTCCTTCCCCATGTATTAACTATTAATAGCTGACTTGTCATCATATCTTGCGTTAGTTATATTGGTATGACCGTAAAGAGGTGAATAAACCCACATGGATGAGTTACTGACCTTACTCAGAAACACTGTTGTTGACTATAACTGCTAATGCAATACTGTATCTGCTTATGCATAATTTAGAGAACGGTTAAATTTTTTGGCACCTGTGGTAGAATTATGCCATAGAAGTTACTAATTTCTATGACGCATATTCCTACCCTTGATAATTCTTTTCTTAGTGTGGCATATTTCTTACCTTCTTGATCATATTCTTTTTGGGCTTTAATCTTTTACTGATCAAAGTTTTCATGATAAAATGAATTGTGTGGAATTCAAATTTGTGATCTTTGTGCACTATTGTGTAGTTTATGTTCTTGCCATTTACTGTGGTTCTTCTTATCATCTGTCTAATAAATGTTCACACTGGGTGGTTTTTCTTTGATGTACATCTTAAGAGCTTTCTAAGCATTTACTTCGTGCTACTGTAGTGTCAATACATCCCAGCTATTCTGCTTATATTTTCAATCCCTTCATTGTTTTTTCTAATCTTTTTATTGATAAGATTTCCTTTAGAACTCTTCCATTACCCTGCCGTCTCCGTTTCATTAGTTTAAAAGTTGCCATTTACTTCTGACTTGATATAATCTCCCAATTTATATGCTTCATGAAAATTGTACATTCACTGTTTTTCTCGTTCCTGTTTCACAGCAATGCATTGATCGAAATAACTTGAATTCATGGGTAGTACTATTTTTTCTACAAAGAAATATGCTAGGAAATGCAAAAAGGTTGTCCCTTTTATGGGCATCCTCAATGGAATGCAACTGCGTTCCTCTCCCATCTCCTATTTAATAAATCCTGAAAATGTTTTCTACCAGTTGGTATCAGACGTTATTAAAAGTCATTATATCCAAATTATCCATCAGTGAATACGCATGCCAGTGCATCACACTTTTTTTTTAGTTGGGTTGTGGTTGATCCACATAATTTTATCAAGAAAATAACGTTTGATAATATGCACAACTTAGCCAGATTCGTTGACCTTGACTTTTTGGAACTCCAAAATAAAAAAGAATACTTAAGACATGGAAGTATGCACGGCTTCTTTAAACGCAAACATTTAGGATCTGTTTGAGATGATATGTTTGATTGAAATATTATCAAACACCTTCGTGGTAAGTGGATAGCATGTGCTTGACCTCCTTTCAAGCAAGGATAACCAGAAGCTTGATCTTTATAATACTTTAATACAACTTGATGGATATGAAATAAGATATTGAATAGAGGATTTGCAAGCATTTTTATTGATAAAAATAATTTAGTCCGCATTTTGGAGAATATGTATGTTAAATACCTTTTTTATTCTGAAAATCTTATCTCAATTGATTTACATTTTGACTTGGCTTTTTCTTTCTTTGCTTTAGCATCTTACAGAAGCCTACGGTATCAAGAACATTTTAATCAATTGTTCTGAGCCTCTGAGTAACACAATACTTTGGGATCTTCTTAGGGTAGATTCCATGTTTACCCCAAAGCAGGTCCTCGGTGATCATCATCAACTTATGACCAACCAAGAAATTTCAGGTTCCAATTTTGTAAGTTCCAATTTTGGGTAGGGTGAATGCCTTAGTTTTTCTTAAAATAATACACCTCTCTAGTTGCTATCCCATTTCATGATTACAGTGGATCTATCAGAACAAATTTTTTCTCATGGTTCAGGATCCAAGTAAGATGACAGATACTTATCATCTTCTCTTCCCTGTGGGTCTGATAATTGGATCGCATCTTCCATAGTAGTGTCTGACTTCAACTCATCTGGTTGTTGTAGTGATGCAACTTGAATGGCATTATACAATCATTTTCTCAATATGGGTACATGTGACACAATATGGATGAATGCCATTTTAAGAGGTGGCGGCTCTGGGTTTGATAATTAGATAGATCTCAATCTTGGGCTTCCTGATCTTATACTTATTTTAACAGTGGTTTGGTGATTGAGAAAGGGCACATGCAGGGCCAAGGAGCACCACCAATGTTGGAGATGTGTACAGCAGGTCATGGCCAAGGCTTTGTTCAACATTACCATAAAACAGTAATGCAAGGGTTGAAACAGAGATTTGTATGATTGAACATAGTAGTGATTGTGGGTGTTGTATTACCATAAAAAAGTAATGTTGAGATCCGTGTAAAATTGAATATGGAACATAATTAAACCCTACTTGAACCCAGAATATGATTGTGGGTGTTGTTTTCTGGGTATATCACTGCACTAGTTGATTGAATACCTACAGATTGAGGATGAGATAAGACTAAATTTCAAAATGACATGTTTGCTTAGATAAGTGAAAGCTTGTACCCTTTTTTCTCCATCCTCCTGTTCAGCTTTCTCCATCCTTAGCTTTAATGATGTTCCTCTTCCAACTAAGCTTGCACATGGTTTGCAAAAAAAGAAATCAATATATTAAAATCTAGCTGAACCATTTATGAGATCAAAACCTGATAGAATTGAACACTTAATAAATCATTTAATTGTGATTCACTTCTTGGTTTTCAATTTAAATACAACAAAATTATGAAGCAAATTCAGATATACAAGATAAATTAAAAAAAGTGATTCATAGCATATACTAACATCACATGCTACTATAACAAAATTGAATCCATTTTACATCTGTAATTAAAAGTCACATAACATAATTTAAAATTTAAAATTACAAACCAATTAAATAATCCAATTGTATTCTATAATCGAGAAAGAATGAGGTTTTACAAGTTAGTAAAATTTATGCTTTTATGATACAACTATGTTTTTATTAAAAAATGGTACAAATGAAAACAAAAAAACAATAATAAACATCTAATACAAATTTTTTGGCTTCTGCTTTCATCTTGAAAAAGACTATTCATGATTAAAATTATATAAAACAAAATATAGTATTAATGAATATATATTAATAATTTAATATAGTCATTGGCTTATGCTCTAATAGATTAATAGTACTTAGAATTGATAAATGAACCATCAACAATGGCTAAAAAAAAATAGAACTAAAATGAATAATCTAATCTTCTTAATTGAACCAAATCATCAATATATTTAATTTAGGTTAATAACTATTCAAATAATATAATAGTTACTAAATAATTATTTATATCATCAAATACCTATTCTTATTTATAATTTACTTGATGAATATTTAAATTTTTATAATTTATTTGGGTCATTTGCATTCATATTCCGTATTCGACAAATATTCAAAACAAGTATCAATATCTGAATCTTTTCAAATATAATTTTAAATTTTCGTATCCAATACACATCCATATTTTCCTATTAAAAATAAAAATAGTTACGAACATGATAAATGATACATCAGTATTGGATATATATTTACACCCAACAAGCCTTTTGGCAATTTCCAATCATTCTATTCATCACGAGTGAACAAAACGAAAGTGGTCGCCCATTCCGTAAACAAAACGAAAACTTGCAGCGATTTTAGAAGTTTCGAGGGAAACCCATTCTCTGCATTTTAAGGTTTCAGATATTAATATTCTCTTAATCATCGAAGTAATATCTTAATTGCCTATGCTGTACTTTGTATTTACTGATAGATGAGTAGTGCCTGTGACTGCTCAACTCCCAGGATTTTGCAGCTAGTTATTGCAGTTGATCGATGCAAACCCACGACAGACAGATGGACTGATCTGTACTGCAACAGGTTCTTCTCTTTTGTAATGTTGGATTCCAATCCTTAAGAACAGAGACTGATTGGTGTGAGCTCTCATTTTCTGCCGTTGTTTTCCTTTTTTACGTTTTAAATTTTATTTCCTTTTTTTAAAAAAACTTTTCAAGATATATTTAATAACGAAATATTCTAACTTCGAATATTATATAGAATTAAAAGTTAAGTTGCATTACCAAATGAAATTGAATCTCATTATTAAACAGAGTTGAATTCCACGATAATATACAAGATAAAAATTTGTATAATAATAATATATATAAGAATTTACGTGAAATTGAAGTTAAGAAACTAAAAGATCATTATCAATGAAACCTCAGTCTCAACATGTGAATTGTGGGTCGTTGGTGAGAAGCCTTTGGTGACATGATACATCTCCACATGGCCTGCAAGTTTGGTGGCACCGCCTCAAGTACTTTTAACAAATGTCTTTTTTCTTTCGATAATGACAATCAGCTTAAATCCAAGATCTTTTTTCTCACGCTAAAATGAAATATCTTGATGATTTACGAGTTTAGTGTTACCGTGGATGTAGATATTTATATTGATAAAAATATTGCAAGTGTTTATCTTACAATTTATATATATATTAACTTGAAATTTATCATAAGTAAAGATTGCATCTGAAATAAATATTTATAAACAAGAGATATCTGCTTATTTCAAATATAATCCTTTTAAATTAATATATTGGACTACACTAACCCTTCAGCTGTTTGTAATGCAGTTCCAAGCACAATTGTGATGTCTTTTCAGGAAAAGTTGGGAGTGGTTGGATTGATCAGGGTGTAGGGAAGAATCATTCCATCAAATTTTCCACCATATGAAGAACTGGTTATTCACTATTCAGTGATCAAGTAAAGTTCTTAAAAGATGAATAGGTACCCTATTTAATTTGTTGGCATCTCTTCTCTTTAGGTTAAATTGGAAAACACAAAAACAAAATCTTGTATCAATGTGATGAGAAGAAAATCACATTGCCCCAACATATGTAAGCCTGAGTCTTTGAATCAAACAAGAGTAACTCAGAAAACATGCACTCTCCTTTGCCCTCCCTTACGTTTCTTTTTCTTTCTATTTTGTTCGTTGGTCTCAGCTGCAACGCATAATTTTCAGAACCAACCATCAACCATGGAAATTGACTTACCACCGTAAAAATAAACTCCATTTGGCATTCCCCCTTTCAATAATCTCACAAAATAATTCTCGTTGGATCACAGATGTAGATGAAGTTGAATAATTCAAATAGACACGGATTACACGATCAGCTCTAGTTGAACAAGTCAAGTAGCTCCCGTGATTCAAACGTCTGGATGGTATTTTTGCTTGAGTTTCTATCCAATACTTTTCTTACCAACTTCAAATGGAGAGCAATAAATTTGGACAGACTTTTAAAAATAATACTGCCTCCCAGAAAGATTACACAGCAAATCAGGGCAAGTATCTGCCCAATTTTCTGTTGATTGGTTAAACCAGATGGAATACCACTCCTAGTTTAAATGAAACCCTAGAGAAAACTACTTTGTATTGGAGAAATTAATGCATATACTGAACCACTGAAAAGGATGCCAACCCAAAGCCAAAGTTGACATAAGAAACACAATGATTTGAGCTGCGGGAAAACAAAAAATTGATATAAAAGATCTGCGAACGCAATAAGCAATATAATTGCAGCATGGCCTACAATATGATATTGCAACACTGGACAACAGAAGTGAGTTGTCATACCTGAAAGGTATTGGATATGATATAAATAGGGATAATGTTTGCTAGTGGCCTGATTAGGTAAAAAACTGAAGACACAGTTAGACACAAAACACCCTTCAAAATGAAGCAAACTATAGGGTTACCCACTGGCGGTAGTTGACCAATCACTCTTCAAACCTATAAACATAAGATATGGATGGGCCCTGATTCATATTGGTGGGGTAAAAAAAGGGAAAGGGATTAAAGGAGATGAACAGGTCAAGCTCCTAACCCCCCTCCCACCTTTATTATACTACCTACATGCAGGTCAGGAAGAAAACATGATACTCTTCTCTGATCCAAATGGAAGGAACATGCAAGATCCTAAGGAGAACCATCCACGCATTCTTCAAACACTACCACTACTTTGCCTCCATCGTTGCACTTCTTGCCTTGCCGGTGTCAGCATCCTTACTACTCTCACAAGCACTTGTTCCTGGCAATTTTGTGCTCTACCAAACAATTCAATCTCGTCTTGGATTGCTGTTTGAGGCTGCTGGTTTTCCTGCCTCTGCGGATTTCTTTGTTGTTATTACAGTGAAGCTCTCACAGGCAATATCCTCCTATATATTCACATTGCCATTCAGTCTGACATGCCTTATTGTGGTGAAAGGTTTTGTTATTCATATTGTTTGCTGGTGCCCAAAAAGCAAGCGTTTGTCGATACCATTGTTGTTGCCTGCCATTCACCTTTACCCGTCCTTGCTTGCGACATATATCTGCAGCACATTTGCTGTGTTATCAGCCAATGCGGCCATCTTCTCCCTACTCTTAATTGTCTTCAATGTTGCAGAGTTTCTCAGCATCACTTCCCCTAATGCCATATTCATCTTGTCTACCATGAGTGCTGTTTTGTACTCTATCGTCCTTGCACACGTTACTGTGTCAAGCAACCTGGCTATAGTTGTTTCTGGGATGGAGAACCAAGGTGGCTATCTCCCCCTCCTGAAGGCCTTCCTGCTCATACAACAAAGGGCTGCAACAGCACTGTCATTGGCCCTACTTGGGAACATCAGCATGGTCTCTGTCGAAGCATTGTTTCAGTACCGAGTCATGATGCCATACCATATCTCAAACAAACTGCATCTCTCAATTGTATGGGAAACTTTAGTAATTGCTTATATACATTCCCTTGCCATTGTACTTGATGTCATTGCAACTTGTGTTTTCTTCAAAAGCTGCAACTCAAATGGATTGCTGAGATGGGAGCTTGGCAGAAACCATCATTTTGAGTTCTTGGAAAAAGAAAAGGCCAAACTTCTGCAATCTTGAAGTGCCAAGAACTACCATGACAGATTCTTCAGCAAGGATAAGCACATGTTGCCTAAAATGAGAATGTGGATTGACAGAAGAAGAACGAGAATATGATACCAATTATAATATCAGAAGCTGTTGCTCTTTGGAGAAGAAAAGCAAACAGCCTCTCATGGATTGGTTTCTTATAGCTTCATGATATATCAGAGCCTTTTCCTTCGTAGCTTTTCTTATTTCTTTATGTTATACCTGTTTTCTTGTTTTATATAGAGAAATAGTTGTCGATCACAATAAGCAAATGAATTTTAGAACAAACAAATCAATTATGATGAAGCCAAAATTCTAGCTTACAGTATTAAAACCTGAAATCACTTCTCAATTAGAATTGCAGAAATAACTTTATCTAAAATGTGATAGAAGGAAGAAGGGAAGTTAAAGAAAATGATGTGAAAAAACATTGCTCTGAGAATCTCGTATACCGCTCACGCTTCTACCCTTCTATGGATGCCAGTGGTGCTATTTCTACTCACCAACCATAGGCTGCCTTTTTATCTGTTATAGTGCTACTACTCGTTTTTAGTTTCCTTCTGGGACCTCTGGTGCTTAGATGTTTTCAAGGTTGACATAGAATAGTTTGGAGTTTACTCCCAAATGCTATATGGCAGTCTTACTGCAGGAAGGCAAGGAAGCACCACATCTTCTAGAACAAAAAAAATTAGTTCTCTTATTCCCTTGTAATTGTACCACCTTTTTGTTACGAAACTGACTAGATGATTCTGAGGAGTTAGAACTTAAACACAACATCTGCAATTTGATTAATTCTTGTTGATCTTTGCAACTATCCTTGTATTTGACTACCATAAACTTCTATTTTTCTGTACTTACTGCCTCCGTAAGCCTGTGTATCTTTTTGTAATTTCAGAAGAAACAAATTGTACACTTTCATCGTTAATAATAGTATTATAACCAACAAAGCAACATTGAAATTTCAAACCGTTTGAATACACATGCTACATGATTTAGGAAGGGAAATAACATTATCTAAGGTAAATCATCTAAAGCTTTACTTATTGTTGTGAATATTATGCCATTGTAAGGCCACCTCCACCAAAAAAAGGTTGCAGAGGTTGGTGGGAAAGAAAGATTAGGAGCTTCCCAAAGAGATGATAGAGGACAAAATCAATAACTTATGGTAACATCAAGGCTATATGGAGGCGGGTTATAAAGAGGATAGAGAATGGTATGGAGGGGGATCAGAGAAATGTTTGTGGATGAAGGAGGAAAACGAAAAGGAAAATCAAGTAGTGACTATTGACATGAAACGCCAAAACGAGTTTACCAATGAAGCAAGAAATCTTTAACAAAAATTCCACAACAAAAATTAAAATTGCTTCAGCAAGTACAGAGGCAGAAGGTATACGTCAAGCTGTTGCTTCATCAACATGCAAAGCATAAATCCGATGTCCTAATAGTTAAACCGATTGAGCGAATGATAAACCAGAGTACCAGGTACATGCATTGATGCATGACCACCGCGTACCAAGATAGCCATTTTCCATACGAATGGGGCGAAGAATGCACATCAATGCAAAGGTAAGTGCCAGAAACACAGCAATGGCGACAACATGCACGTTACGGAAACGAGTTTGATCACAGGCCGAAACCCTGAGAAAAAGAGAAAAAAGGGGGAAAAGGAAGATGCAAGACTGACCTTGCAAAGGAGATGGCGAGGGAGCTGCCATCCACGCCTTCTCATTTGCATTTGAACCCACCAAGCTGGTGAAAGGCTCCTCCGAGCTTTCTGGGTTTTGCAGACACATTTTCCCAGTCAGGAAGCACGGGTCGGTAGAGCAGCCGTCACCCAAATTGTAAGGGGTTTTTACAATTAGAAAATGAATTAAAAAATTTTAAATTATTATTATTATTAAAATATTAAAAATTTAAAAATAAATTTTTTTATGAAATCGTATCTTATAGAAATTTTTCTAAATTTATATTTAATTTCAAATAAATTAAAAATATTTTAAATTTTTAAAATTTCATTGATTTTCAAAAAATACAGATGACTTCAATTTTTACGTTAGTTTCAATTTTACATTAATTTTTTTATATTAATATAAATTTTTATTATATAATTTTAATATCTTTTATTTTACTATTTTCAATCTCAATTCTCAACTAATTCTACGGTAAACACCAAAGTTAAAAATAAACGCACCCTTCAATGCTATCTTGTCTTTTTTTAACAGGTATACTGTATACTTACATGTATATGTCTATAAATTTATCAGAGATATTTATAATAAATATATGTTTACATCTTAAGAAAGTCGCATATCTAAGAAAACTGTAACCATTGGATTCATTCGAGGAAAAAATTATTTTTTATAAAAATTATAATGAAACCTTAAATTTTAACGTATAATAGATTAGTTTAATTAATTATATAATTAAATTAAAAATTTTGAAAAAAATTATCGAAAACTGAAAGTATTTCTAGAAAAGAATCCCCAACACCTTCGAAAATATTTTGTATGATTTCTAGAGAAATTCTCTTTAGATTGATAATATTGTGATAGGTTTTAAGTTGATGAAATGATTGTCATTTGTTCGTTGATCAATGCCAACAACTTCTGGGCAACCACTTCATTAGAAACCATATCAATATTTTATTTTTTTTAAGACGCTGTAAATGTCTTTTTTTGATTTTTTGCACTTGTCACTAGAGATGTCAGAGTTGTATTTGCTTCTTCTTTTTTTAACCGTTCATCTTGTTAAACATTCGTTAGAATTTTTATAACCACCACAAAGTTGTTTCTGCAATTGTAAGGAAAAAAGGTTAGTTTCTGCAAAATCTAAACAATTACTATTTTGCACAGAAATCCCATACATCTAATTTTAATCCGACGGGATTAATGTGACATCGTAACTCAATAACGCAACAAAAACAGAACCGATCTAAAAAAATGTAAAACAATTCGTTTTTAAGAATCGTATAAGCTAGTTGGATGCTTGAGTTTTTCTTTTGTCTAGAGGAATAAATCCCAAGACATCTTTCTTTACAATGAAACAGAAAATAAATTGCATTTACAATCCTCCAGCGGTTTGTCTTAATTTATTAAACACATGCTTACTGCGGCACTTCAAAATGATGTCCTGTTGAAAAGACACGGTAGAACAAACTGATCGAAATCTCAAATTCTCAACTCTTCTGCTATGTTGCACTTATCCTCCGAAAATTTCACAA